>KK117600.1:1224432-1236180 GCA_000611955.2 Stegodyphus mimosarum | reverse complement strand
GAGCGATAACATTTAGTGGCAACAATTTGAAAAGTGATACGCCGTTTTTGTGTTTCCGACGCAAAATCGTAAAACGAAAGTAATAGTCCTTTGGGACTAAATCCCTTTGGACTAATTATTTTTAAGTTGTCACCATATGATAGTAAGCAGAAGCAGTACACAGATACCACTATATCAAGATGGAAGCTGTTGCATATATCTCTAGGAATGGTAAAAGTTTACAATTGGGTGTCCCTTGTTTTTTGGCGATTCTTTTTTGACGCCAAGATTGGCACCAGGAAGGGACAATTTCAAGATGGCCGCTACACAAAACCAAAATAAGAAGTCAAAGAATTTCACAAACTGCGTGTCCATGTACACATCGATCTATTTTCACTTAAAAAAACATCGGAGAATTGCATAAACTAGTCATTACACATTGTCTTGACTTTACCCATGTGCACATCGATTTATTTTCACTTAAAAAAATCAAGAAGCTAAAACCAAATTAAAACTCTCATGGTAATCAGAAATGGGGTTTCATCGCCAAAACTGAACAATATTTTTTGCCAATTGATTCTACACTACAGCCCTAGGAATAAACACTAGTAGAAGAAATTATCTTGATGTTTATTTCTAGCAACATGAATATGAAGAAATATTTTGATGAATTGAGTAAGTTTGGGATCAGATTTTACTTTAGAATACTACAATAAAATCAGATACATAGCAAAAATTAATACCTACATAAATAAATAAATAAATAATAAAAATATATAAATAAAATAATATAAAGTTGTCATTGCTATACAATTATAATATACAGTCTTTCATCCCATTATAGCCTCCATAAGTTAATGTGATCAACACCAGGCAATCACTGCTTCAAAAATGGACTTTTCTGTTATTGAGACTGGATTTAGAAATATGTGTGTATACATGTATGTACATATATATGTGTGCATATATATGTGTGTTTATACACACATATACATATGTACATACATATAAATACATGTACATATCCATACATTTCTGAATCGAGGCCTGATCACAAAAAATACAGAAAAATATGTACAAAACTAGAACCTTACCAGAAAGGGATGAAAGAGGTGCACAAATAACATTAAAGTACTACAAAAGCTGGCATAATCCAAACATAAGAAAGCATAAAGTGTTATTTAGTTCAAAGAATATAGAATAAAACATGAAACATGCAAATTTAGAAATAAATAATTTATACAAAGTGTTCATTCAATTTTTGTAACTAAATTTTTAGACTTCTGAATTGAAGGCTTTTTCTGAATGAAACTAAGGTACTTGGATACAAAATTCTGGTCTTTTTATACTTTACTAAATGAAATTTAATGTGCATACATGAAATTAAATATATAGAAAATAATTAAAGCCCTGATCGAAAAGGAGTACAAGACGTAGAAATATTTACTCAATTTTGTGAGTAACTCTAGGGACAAAGGAAACCAAGAATCTTAAAGCAAATTTCCAATCAATTCAATCCTGTTGCTTGACACTTACATAATCTATTCTCAAACTATAATAATTGAAAAAACGAAGAAGTTCCTTATGATCATTGACATAACCCAATATCATCTCCCCCCCCCCCAAAAAAAAGAAAAAAACTGATTAGATAGAAAGGAAAACACATATTTGATAAGTTAAGAGCTGAAAAGATTGATTCTAATGATTTTGCTGCTCATCAAGTTTTGTAATTAAACTTTATGAACTGAAAATTTATAATATTTTCAGTTCAAATTTTCATAACTGAAAACTTATATCAGTTTATTATAATAATATTCAAATGACAGAAGCAGCACTTAATGACGATATTTTAGCCGCAAATAAGTTTCCAATTTTTATAACAAATTCCAATACTCATTTCTAGAATTAGCGCTTTAAATCAATATAAATGCAGACAAACAATGGAAGATGTTGTATAGAGTAAATAGTGTTACGTTTGCATAGCTTTCATTTCCTTCAAATACTCAAGGTCTCTTTTAAGGAACGCTAGTCATTATTCTTTGTACGGTTTATACTTATTTTAGACCAGTGCGTTTTCAATAATAATATTTTATACCTCACACAGCAATCACTCTAAGTATTGCATCAACAGATAGGTCGCCACGTGCAATCCTAATCTAATATTGTACACGCTATATTTATACTGATACAACAAATAAGTATAATCTTATACAGTGCTAATCTACGTATAAGAATCTGCATTTAAATGTGAAATGCAAATAGTACAATCACAATTTAAAAGACGAAAAACTCACTTTTCTCTCAAAACGCCGCGTTCATTTTGTTTATTCTTTTATCTGCTCTGGATCCGTCTGCTACAGTTGCCAAAAAAATATCGATTAAGTTCTTTCTTCATCGTTTGAAATATCTAATTTTATGTAACAATTACGTAACATCTGCGCTTGCGCTCATTCACTTGTCACCGAGAGATGGCGCTGAATTTTGAGGTAAAGTAATTATAAATTTATAATTCTGCTTCAAATTCAGAAATTCTTTTGCCTTTCCCGAACTTTATTAATATGTCGACAGGTGTAAACTGTAGATGAAATGTGAATGGTGCCTTCTGAGTTGCGTTATTCTCAAATCTCATTAATAATTTATTCATACCTTCGAATTTTATTATCAGTGCTGCAAATCCTAAACATGCTTAATTTTGACAGTAATGTTGATGAATCAAATTTATTCCTGGAATGGATGAAAGCACAGCCATGTAATGAATCGTTGTTATGTAATTTTGGTTTGCACAACTCTGATTTTTTTTTTTTTTTGTTTTTTTGTTTTTATATGTTGCATAAGAGGCTGCTGTTGAGAAAAAAAAAAAAAAACACTATTATCCCGTCTTTCTTAAAAAAACACCGAAAGTATTTATTCACTCAGAAAAAAAAAATGTATTGTAATAATATATTTGAATGACATCCGGCATATTTTAGAAAAGCAGTAAAGTAAAATATTTGATTATGTCGGTGTTTTTGTAGTAAATAACAATTTTGCTATATTTTAGGAACAAATATTTAAAATGTTTATTGAATGTGTACATATTATGGTCGGCTAGTCTATATGTTTACATATTAAGTTTGTCTAATGTTTACATATTAAGTCTGTGCATAGCCAAATCTAGTGTCAACGAAAGCGTTTACCTTGGTGTTTGTGGTATTCAGTTTTAATATTTAAAAAAAAAAAAAAAATTGTTTGGACGTTGCTATGCAAGCCATTTTTCAAGCTGCCATAAGGTACTCTTGTGATGAAGCAACAGATAATAACAAAATTATTTGACAGTTTAGCATCATCCTCAGCATCCCCAAACTTTGGTAGTATTCCAGTTTTAGTTGCAAAAAGCTGTGATAAAGCCAAATTATCAATCATACAGATTTATGCTAATAAATGATGGTATTTCTTCAGCATGGAGGTACCAAAGTGAAATTAGGAATTCATTCCCATGCTTTGTTATGAAAATGTATATTCAGCATATGTGAAGCATTAAGCATATGGTAAAGCGAGATGATACAACTCAGAATCTAATTTTTTCTGCCTTTCCATGAAAAAAATATTGTAAAAAGAGTTGCTGGTGGTCTGACATCCAAATATTAGATCATTCCGGTCCCTGGACATCTGGATTTCAGTCTTTGTACTGTAGTATCATGATTTTTTTATTGCTTGAGTTAATTTGGTTCAGTGACAAATGTAGTTAAGTGGACTTTTTGTAAAAAGAAAATCTAAACCAGAAAGTACTTAATGAAAAAATTTTTGGAATGTTTGACCTGCATTTTGTAAACCAAATGGATTTTAAAAAACTCAAATAATCCAAATGGGGGGGGGATCACATCTGTTTTAGAGGTATGTCCTCTAACAGAAATTTAATGGTACGCCCTAGCCAAATCAGGCGTTGAGAAAATACTTTTCCCAAAATATACCTGTGTACAATCTTAAATGTGTGGTACAGGATACTGGTCAGGAATAGTCACAGCAAGGGTGGCAACCCCATTAGCTTTACAGACCATGTGAAGAGGGCTGGCCCAAGGGATTTTAGAGGGACGAATGATTCCTTGGGGCATACAGAACTCAAACACTTGGAATGAATCTGGTGACAAATGACGAGGTTTAGAAAACCTTTAGTTTCAATACAACGAAAATTTCTTCAATTTTGACTATTATTGGCTACATAATAAAAAGTAGTGAGTTTAGAATACTCCTATTAGTCTATCAATTTTAGAATCATCAAGAATTAAAGATATGCCCTAGTCAAAAGAATTCTCAAGCAATTTATCATGCGATGGTAAATTAATTTTAGAATCAATAAGACAGTTGTTATCAGCATCAACAAGTAATTTATATCTCTTAGGGAAATCTACAGCTATACTTGATATCTGCAATGACAAATAACAAGGCAAAGGTACGACGTATGTTTAAATTCAAAGTAAGGTGTTAGTGCCAAATGTAGGAATTTTAGTTCCATTGGTGGCAAATAAAACCAAATTCTGGGAAGGTATACACAGAGCATACTTTTTTGGGAATACCAACAAATCTGCACCAGTATCAATTAAATACCTAGTTTTGAAGAGGAGTTGGCCAAAAGTATATGATTCACCAGGCGGTTGGCCAGAATGTCATCATCCTATTCATTTCACTTTTGGCGAAAGGAACACGGAGACTGACATTTCCTTGCCTGTTCCCTAAAATTTACATGATAAAAGCAAAGCTCATTTGTTTGCTCTTTGTAATGGTTAATACATTCATGTGACCTGCTACGTTGAAAATTATACTTAGTACTGTGAGAATTACATATGAAGGTAGAGGTTAACTCACTAACTTGTTTAGTCATCTATGCTACCTGGAGTTCTAGACGAGCAGTAGCAGATTCACTTGGCTCAGAGGTCCTAATAGCCTTGTTCACACACGATTGAGCTGCAAGCTCAGTAATCATATCAGCAACCATAACCAATTTACTCAAGTCACCTTCAACAAGAGCAGCTAAAATAGACTGAGTATTATTAGGAAGGCTTGCAAGCCACAAAGACCTTAGCAAAGGTTCACCTATGCCAGTGGTCAGCAAACCGTCGCTCTTTGGTTCTTTGACTGTGGCTCTTCTAGAAAATAGCGCATGTGGGCGCATGCATGTACAAGCAAAAAAATCTTGAAAGTACAACGCAAAGGGCGTTAAATTTTACACAAGCATAAAAAGAACTGAAAACATATCTGCCAATGTAATTCCTAGGAAATTAGTTTTTTACCCAATTTCGGAGTTTTGATTGTACCGAGTCATAGTAATTGTCATATGCCAAATTTTAACAAATTAGATGCTTTGAAGTAATATACCTTCAATGGAAATTTTAACTTGAATGAGAAACCAAATAATGTAAAAATAAAATTATGTTTTAAATTATGAAGATTTTTAGCTTCTAGACCTTTCAAATTTGAAGTTTTTTCCATTGTCTGACACAAAAAGTTTCCTAGCAACTGAATTTAGGCAGCATAAAATACATAGATAATATTTGGGTTGCATATAATATGAAAAAACTTCAAATTGAAAATGTCTTAAAACTAAAAACCTAGATATTTTGACATAAAATTTAATTTTTACGTTATTTGGTGTATCAAGTTAAAATTGCTATTTTACTGATTCTTGTAAGATTTTTAGGTACTTACATAAAAACCTGTCTATCATTTTTGCCTATTAAAGAAAAGACACCAAACTACGTGATTTTTCGGCAGAAATGGAAAAGTCTTCTTAAAACACACTGGGTTTCGTGTAACCTTGATTACACATGTTAGTTATTATTCTTGAGTAAAGACTCCTTTTTTTCCCCTATATCATGCATTTTTGAAAAAAACTGATTAAAATTTGGGATCTGCCTACTACAGAAGAGCATGCTGTTGAATATTTCCAAAGTTATGGAATCTTACCAGCCTCAAAAAGATGTTTTAAAGGCCACGGTATGGCGATATTATGGAAATTTTTAAGGAAAAATTAAATATAAATAAATGAGAATATAATAAATTTGAAAGAAAAAAAGGGTTAGAACATTTTTTCTTGTATTTAATAAATGTTTCTTTTTTTTGTTTGTTTGTTTTTTGGTTTGGCACGATTGGCACCCTGATGTATTGATAAATGGGCCATGTTCTGATTTCAGAACAGTTGTACTGACAAGAATAACATTGATATCTGCATTCGATTGTGCCCCCGCCTCAATGCGAGGCATTTGTTTTAGGACAGTTTCTCCTGCTGTATTTGGTTAATGGCATGCAGGCATGCATACATAGTCTTTGATGGTTCTGAAATTTATTGCACTGCATCTATATATCTGATTGTTCTTACGTACTTTTGCTTTGAAAGACCTGAGGAAGGAAGATATGTTGATTTTTAACACATGGAATAGTATTTCTGACTCGTATAATCAACTTAAAAAACTAGCATTTGATGATTATCCAACACGACCAACCTTCTACAACTAAGTATTACAAATATTAATATCAAAACATGACATAAAAGGAAATCCTATCGCACATCTGTATCTATTAGGGATATACACTGGAATAAAAAATTCATATCAACGAAAATATAAAATATTCACTGTATCAAAGAATACTGTACACATCAATACGAAAGAAAAATCAACTACTATGAAGCAAACTTATCTACAATCCGAAACACACGACAACCTGGAGAGGAATTATATTCAAATGTCATATTCAACCTGGAGAGGAATTATATTAAAAAATACCACTGATACACTGGTTTTCACTGGAATATTTCTGATTTGAAGCTCTGCAACTGAATCCTTTTTACAGATACTACTACATAGAATCTCAGTACTCACCTTACTTGAGCACCTCAGCCATCAGCCACATGTAACTACGACAATCTTCTTAGGTCAACAAATGTGCCAGTTAACTGCCACATGACTCATCACTTGTCAGAAGGTGTATTTAAAGGAAGATCAAAAACTTTGGCAAAACATAAAAATAATTTTATTTTAAATAAAAACAAAAGTAAAATACGAAACTTAACACATGGTGAAAGTTGATGCCAAATGTCAACGACGGAAAAACAGGTACAAAAGTAAGTGAGACTCTCAATGAAAAATTCAGTTTTTATATTCGTTACTACAGCAAGTGTGCATGGGTACAGTGCAGGAACTTGAATCCTGCATGCAAATGTGAAAATGCAAGTACTCCGTCAAAGCATCTACATTGTCATAAAAAATTATTTCAACTCATATTATTATGTTATAGTTATTATAGTTAGATAGTTGGATATATATTATAGATATATATATTAATTTTTAAAGTTTTTCATGTATATAAATTTTGTGCAACAATTGTTTGCACTGTTTTGTACTAATTCTTTTGGGTTCTACTTCATTATATTTGAATTTGCTTAAATTTTAATTTAATTTTAAATTAAAAATCTATATTGTTTCTTGCATACGGGCTCATAATGTATTGAATGCATACAGAAACAATGATGGCTTGCTAAAATTTATTTTTACCAGAAGAAACATTTTACGTTTCTGTAACTTTTCATAAACATACTCATAGAGCTCTTCTCAGTTTCACAGAGTACAATCAGTAGTTGCATTTCAAACTTCTAAGAACTTTAAACACAGTGTGGTGCAAAGCACATATAAAGGGTGAAGTTCTCGTAGAGATCTTAATACTCCAAAGTCAGCTCTGAGTTAAAAATTGAGAACTGATGCTTTTTCTGTGATTACATATTTTTCCCTTCAGCTGCCAAGAAATCTCTAGTATCTTCCATTTCTTGAAATTACTGGAAGACTGGTTAAAGTTACTGGTTAAAGTTATATTATAAGGGCCTATGGATAAATTACAATTATTCAGTTATAGTATCAATTAAATATGAGACTGGTCACTAAGTTTGGTAACATTTAACGATTTCTGCCAAATCTGGTGATGAAAATTAGTCGCCGTACCATTTACCTAAATGTTAGATAAGACCTGCCCTTATATCTTGTTTTTGTGGCAGAGCTTCATCTCTTCAGACTTTTCATGTTATTACATTATAACAAAAGATACTATAATTTCACAAAATTATTTACATATATATATAAAATTCATAACAATATTTATATCTTTCACGTACATACATGCATATGTAAATGCAGTGTAGTGCAGCAGTGTCTTACTAGACATCGTTAATTAGCACAATATTAATATTATAACTTGACCATATACAGTTTTTTTTATGTTGATTATATATGTCATATATGTGATATGTATATTCTATTTTTTTTTTTCAGTTTCCATCATTTATGTTGATATACTAGTCTGTGTAATGAAGATATTTGACAAATTTTTTCATTTCCTTAAATGCAGTTTCCTACACTGATAAAAAGCCTTTGGTGGACTGTTTGTTTATTTAACCATGTCTCTTTACTGCCAACTTAGACATTAATGTGTGAGAAACAATGCAGATTATCATTTAAGTGTTAATCATTAAGCAGAAAGTTCAGTATCATAAAGCAGGCTCCTAGTTTCCTATTTACACCACTGCTTAAGGAAAAAGCATCTTTTGCAATCATCGAAAAAAGTTGTTTCAAGGGCCCTAAAGTGGATCCTCCAGAACGCTGTCAGAAATTGCCATATGTTTGCAACTTGGCTACAGAAAGTGTCATTCTGAATGGAGAAAGCTAAAATGAACTTCTTTATTATTATGGCCCATTTTGTAAGCAATGCCAACTCAACCTATCTTCAAATGGCCAGCAGTCTTAACGGTTGTCATTTATTATTTGTTCATGATGATGACAGATCCAAGTAAACCATGTATTATCATACTCTGTTTTTTCCTATAGATATTAAGAATTCATGATCACTCATAATTCTCTCATCAGAAGAAGAGCTCTGAATATTCCAGTTGTTAATGTATTTTCTTTTTAGTATAATTAAAATGAAAATGCAACCAATGAACTATCAAATCTTATTGTCATTGACTGGAAATCAAAAGGAACAAAGTAACTTCTGATCAATTAACAATAATTAATAAATGCGAAAGTGCTTTGTCTTTTTCTCAAGTAAGAATTGTGACAAAAAAGATTTTTAGTCAGACTGAATTTAAGTTATTCAAACTGCTTATTAAAAATCAATAAGAAATTTGTTGTTCTGCCAAGCTTTAAATTCTATCTTCAAATTGGAATATATAGTTCTTCTCAGAAAGAGGTTTTTTTTTTTTTTTTTTTCATACTTGAGAAAACTGCTCCTCTACACTTTCACCTTTGGTCATATTAACACAATGCAAATTTTGTAAAAATAGTTAAACAAGGAAGAACATGTGTACAAAAATGTATTCTCATAAGACTAAAGTGAAACATTAAGAATGTATGAAAAAGAAAATTTAGGCCAGAAAATTAATTAATTAACTTACATGTCTGCTAGCTGTAAAACAGGTATATGTCCGTTACTTTCTTTGTATTCAGAATGGAATTTGAAATTTGAGCTGGAATGGAGTGGTAGAGAGAGAAAGTGTAGGCAGGGTCTTCTTGGATTCTATTTTTAGAATGTGGGAAAAAGAAGTGCCTTGTGTAACATCTGAAAACTGTTGAGCATAATAGTCTCCTGGTAAAATTTTGATTTTAAACTAACCAAACAAAAGATAGCTAATTGTCATATTGGATAATAAAAAAAGTGAAAGAAATTCTCACTTCTTAAGAGCTGTTAAGCAGACTTAGAAATTTGAAATAGGCCCATTTTTTTAGTAACGGCAATAAAGAAATAAAAGAAAAAACAATTTTTGCATTATATACAATAACTACAGTAATTACATTATTTACAAATTTTTTAACTAATAGCCATCTAGCATATTCCACCTTTTAAAGGTTTAAGAATAAATTATCATATCCCTATCAGCCAAATGATTTAGACCATAGTTTCCCAACGTGGGCGATAACGCCCCCTTGTGGGTGTTTCAGGCTTTCAGGGGGGCGGTAAAAAACCCAGAGAAAATTAGGGGGCGTTGATATGGCACAGAGGGGCGTTGGAAGATTAGCCAAATATAGTCTAAAAAAGACTTTAAAATCACGCTGATAATTCATTTCTATCACGTGTGCGAAAATTCACATATTTCGATATGAGACTTCACTGTTCAGAGAAAGACATACCTCTCTAGTATGTACGATTCTGGGGCTGCATGTGCTAAAACTAGCAACCTGTCTTGCCAATTTGGCGAGATGCACTCCAAAAAGTCGCAGAAAACTGTTGACTTTTGTTGAAAGGGTCACCATTTTAGTGAAAGGAGCAGTAGAACCGGAGTTCATAATATCAGAAGGAAAAGCCTTCAGTGCAAAAATATATCTTTATTGTCTTTATGTACATATTTATGTTACGTCCAAAGCCCGAAGTTCGGCCAGTTCGCGTTTTGGCCAGGAGGTTTGGCCAAAGTCCGAAATACTTGCAATTAATATTGTATTTTATACTTTGGCCGGCCATTTCGCGAAGTGGCTGGGAATTCTTGGCCAAAGCCTGATGTGATAATGGTAGATTGAGTCTATGGAGCAGAAAAAGACTAAGGATCACCCTTAAAGGTAGTTGACAAATTGAGTACTCAATTTGCCTCTGTATTCATACTCGATACGCAACGCATTTGCTTAAGATATAATTCGTCATTTTGAAGGGCGCAAATCTAATCTTCACACTATCACATTGTTACAGCATATGCGTTCACTGAATAGTTTCTACTCGTTGAACTCACAGAAGTACTCATTTTTAAATACTTCATTTTTAACAGTGTGCAAAACCATCTGCCCTTGATTTCTTTTTTCCCAAATTGGCCGGTCAAAGTCAGAAATCAACAAAAAGATTGGACATTCGCCGGTAAGTTTACAGCAACGTTGGCCAAAATGCGAATTGGCCGATTTCGGGCTTTGGCCGTAACATTTACAAAAAATGTCACTGGGACTAAAAAATGCCACTTACAAGCGGCAACGATAGCGAGATCTCCAACTAAACTGTATTCTAAGAGAGTCTGTAAAAGTGCGTAGGCGATGTTGGACGCGGGAAAAAATTAGAGCGCCGAAATAAGCGGCGGCGGAGTAGACAAATCGTGGCCAGTGGTTTACCCGATCAAATTGTAGGTAGCTAAAAATAGAACAGCCCCGCAGAATGCTACAGACTCAGGCTCACACTATCTATCGTTCATCGCAGCATGTACTGCGTACGATGAAAACGGCGTTGCCTTAATATTTTGCTACTTCAACTTATATTATTTAAACCGGCAGTATCCCTTGCAGCTCCCTTAACTTGGATCAAGTATAAGTAAAGAAAAACCCATGTCGGAAGCAAAAAAGAAGAGGCGGCAGTACAGTGCGGATTATATAAAATACGGATTTATCGAAAATCCCTCAAATCTATCATCTCCATTGTGCCTTATTTGTCAAAAAACATTTTCGAATGAAGCGATGAAACCTTCTAGGCTTCAAGGTCATCTTAATAAAATGCATCCGGATAAGAAAGACAGAGATATGACCTATTTTCTAGAGATAAAAAAGAAGACTGAAAATCAGCCAACTATATCAAAATTATTTTCATCAGCTTCTGAACAAAACGATGACAGACTTCGAGCTTCGTACAATATCTCATTGTTGATTGCTAAAACACGCAAGCCACATACTATTGGGGAAGATTTAATTTTACCAGCAGTTAAAGAAGTAATAACCACCGTGCTCCATAAACCAGCTACAGATATTATCCGAAAAATTCCTTTGAGCAATAATTCTGTGCAAA
>KK117600.1:1188072-1202642 GCA_000611955.2 Stegodyphus mimosarum | reverse complement strand
GGGAGCATCGAATAACTAAAAGTTTGAATAATATGTCTAATGAACTGAGCATGGTATTTTCTCGAAAGGTATGAGATGTTTTGTGATAATTTTTTTAAATGTTGTTATTTCAGAACTTGTATGATATATTTCATAAAAATACTCAGTTCTAAATTTTCTAAATTTGTTGATCTCACTTTTTATTATTTTTTCATTTGAAAAGAATAGTTATTTTTTATGTTTATTCTTTCTTCGTGTAAATTATTGCTTACATTTAATTTCTTTCATAGATTAATGAATTAATGGTGTAGCATTCCACTGTTTGCAAACTCAGACTATTCATGTGTGTGGTTCATTATTCTTGCAATGTATGTGTGGTGACATGTTTCCTTTTGAAGATAATATCAGGAGGGGTTTTTTTTTTTCAGTTGAAAAATTAAATAACCTGCATTAAAAAAAAAGGTTATTTGAAAATTTTACAAAAACCTAAAAAGGAAGTACACTTGTAATATGTGTTTTCAGTTACTCATAAGGGGTTGTGTGCTTCATAAGGGGGTTACCCTTATCTCTATATTATCAATTCTAATTCCAGTATGTGCAAGTAGTTATTTCAGGAGGTTATATAAAATAATTGATACAGGAATATGAGTATTAGACATGAAGATAACTGCTTAACCTAGGAAGAGAATATAGTTGAACTTAAAAACAGTGGTAATGAAATTTAATTAATTTAAAAAAAATTAGAGCAAGAGTTTCATAAGCAGTTATATATATGATTAATATTTAATTCTGTTTTATAATGTGTTCTGCTAAGGGAATTAGGCACAACTGTTATAATTTGTTCTGCAAAGGTAATTAGGTACTGTACAACTTTAGCAGAATTTTAAGCCACCCTTCTATCCACAACTTTTACTCCAAAACGTTCGTCAGTATCTCTGCATTATCTAAAAAAAAAAAAACATTGCTGCAGAAGTGCTTTCATTTTTGTATTTCATGTAAAGGCCTTTTGTTATTTCATTACGCCTTTTGGTTTTACCATAAACTCTGTTTAGAACATGATGAATGATGAATATAAATATTCTGCAGGAAATGGTTTCAGTCTATTATCATTTTGTCTGCCATGTCCAGCTTTCCCTCTTCAACAGATATTACATTTTTTGATGAGCTGTAAATTAACCGAAGTGAAGTCACAAATTTAATTATACAGCCCTCGAGCTCATTTTTTTAATGCAGGTAAAAAATACAATAACAGTAAATTTATGTCCTTTTTCATGAAAACAAACTATATCCTTGATCATAATATCAAATGAAAATGCAAATGTAATGAATGTGAATTGAATTCTTGCTTATACATAATTGACACTAAAGTTTACTGCTTGGCATAAAATTCACACTGCATGGGATAATAAAATGTGGAAATACCAGTTAGACTTTTGTTCATTTCATGAAAGTATAAATCTGATTGATTATTTATTTCATGAAATACATTCATTTTGGTACTTATGTATTTTCCCATTGACCATGAAGGAGATCTGAGATTTTTCTTAACTTAAGCCAAATGTTCCAGCAGATGTTTGGAGGAACAGTTCACTCGCTATTTAGTTGAGTAATCGCAAATTGCTCTTTACGTAGTTAAATAACCAATAGATGAAAATTACAGATGTAGCATATAAAATTAAGTGAATATGAACTCAAGCTGTGAGATTGTCTGACAGTGCAAATTCAGTAAAATTTGTGCCAGTCATTCTGATGCTCAAAATTCCCTACAAGTATCCCTACAAGTAAGCAACAAAATAATGATCTTTTTCATGAAGTGATTTTTTAGTCTAAAGGGGCTTTGTACCTGACGGACTATTGTTTTCGTTTTGCGTCGGAAACATTAAATGTTGATTCACTTTTCAAACTATTGCCACCAAATATTGCAGCCCTGTATTATATTTAAAGAAATTAAATAATGAAAAATGTGCATAAATGTATGTATGTTTCTCGCATTGTGATAAAACGATGGTACCTAGAGCCATCAAATTTTAAATGACGTAATCTTGCTGCAAATATGGGCCTCTGAAAGCCCAAATTTGAAATTTTGATTTTGTTTTATTATCGATTTCATATTTTGTAAAACTTTAATGAATTTTTGATTAACAAACTCAAGGATTTCAAAGCGAGCAATGGCAACGTTGTACAGAAAAAACATTTTTATCTCCAGCGCGTGAGACTGTGTATAGGAAATTCTAAAGATATGCTCAGTTTAAAATTATTTTGCGATATTATTCTTTAACTGAATTTTATGGTTTAAGTGTGAAGAACATGATATTTAATAAATATAGGTAACACACAACATGTTAAAAAATGCCCCTTTGGACGTAATTTAAAATTTGAAAGCTTTCAGATTTTTTTTCCCCTTTAATTTCCAAGAGAAGATTTTTTTTAATTGTGCTGTTTTGTGAAATCCTGGGATCATTTCACTGCTTTGAGTGTGCACACCAAAGTGTGCTGTCATATCATTCTTATTCATTAGCATTAAATTGCACTTTTCAGTGACAATTTTTGTTTTTCAAAAGCAGTTTTCTATATGTAACAAATAATCAATGCAAAGATTAATTACTTCTGTTGGTTTTGCTCTTTCCCAGTTAATATGTTTCTGTGTGAAAATATTGCTTTAGCATGTCAAACATCTACTCAGTCTGATTGATATGAGATGTAATGTTTTGGAAATTTTTCTCCATATGATTAACATAGGAGACGAAGTTCAAAATCTGATATCTCACTAATCCTTTATTGCTGTGCCAAAATTGTTTTTGTAATTTTTTATGTAATCATTGTATTGTGTATTTATCTGGACTGCTGCAGAAGCCTGAGCGAATCTGCTACCTCAGGGGTCAGCAACCTTGTTGCTGTGATGTACCAAACCACTCTAACCAATATGATTCAGGATGCCACAAAGTAGGAAATATTTCAAACAATTCGATTCCTGCATCATTGCATGCGGGGTTAAGGAATAGAGCACAACAACAGAGATTTAGAGCTTTATAAGGGGAGATCCTCATATTAACTTTCCAGTTCTTCGAAAAGAGATTTAAATTGCCTGTATACCAATGAACAATGAGACACTATGAAATTAATTATTTTAACAACAGTATTCATTCCAGAAATTAAGCACTGTGATGAAATTTTGACAGCTAAATTTTCATGGCGGCACAGAGAGAAGAGACAGGACAATTTATCTTTGCCTGATAACTTTGTAAAGTTGTGTAGAGTGCCGAGAATTCTATGTGTGCCATAGGTTCTTGATGCCTGTTCTACCATCTAAATATAGCCGACAAATGAGTAGTGTGTAGGAATAAAATGGCAGAAATATATTTTGTGTGCAACCTGGATATGAGTAGTTAATGCATACCTGTTGAATAAATTTAACCATTTGTGATGCTATTTTGATGTTATAAAGATCCTTAGCAAATCCTTTAGACTGTTATGTTACATTAGATCAATATGATTGAATATGATTGCCTGTTACATTAGATTATCAAGCATTTATCATACATGCAACTCAGAGAGTGTTGCCATTGCATAAAACAGTAAGATCTTTAATTAACCTTCGAGATTGTTGTAGCCACTTCTCAAAGTTAGCTATTTGACAAAAGGAAAAGCTTTTCAAACAAACAAATTTTTTAACTTGTGATATTAATTTTGCAACCAAAATTCCCGAATGGCATCTGAAATTATGACAAAATAATCATCATCTTTGTGAACTTGATACCACATAAATTTCCTGAAATATGAGTCTGAGTGGTCTGATGTGATTACGCAATGTTTGTGACTCTACTATTTTGAAAAACCACAGAGTCTTTCAGTGTTTTGAGTATATAACTCAGTCTAACAAATTCTGTAATTTTGAATATAATGCATTGCTTGTTGTTCCTTAGAAAGCATGACCAAAAATAAAATATAAATTTTTTTAAGTGTAAGAGAAAAAAACAGAAAAAAGTTACCTCATAGCCTTCTTTACAAGAACTAAACTGGCTTAAGCAATGATTTACAAGTGTGTCGCGATATCGTAACTATCCACTGTTGGTGCTAAACTGGCAACAACATTGAAAATGTTTGATGGAAAAGTACGTTGTTTTTATGTATATAAAGATTATTTTAAACATACCAGTATAGGTACTCTAGGTGCCATAAAAGTGAGAGATTTGATGCACAGTGTGAATCAAAAAGAATGAAATTGCTTTGTAATATTAATGTTAAGTGGCCTGTATATAGTAAGGCCAGTTGTAAGTTAACTGTGAATAGATTAATTTAGATTACAAAATTTGGGAATTTTTTTTATGTGAATCGCATTTTATGCTGTAAAAATATGTGATAATGATCACATTTTATTCCTATAGTAGTGAAGTTTTGACTGTGCATGTTGCAGCAAATTCTAATTGATGGGTTTGTTGGCTACAGGTCTTGATATATGAGTGATCATGAATACAGTGCCTTGAATATTGTGGTACTTGTTGATTATCTGATACCTGCTATAACATTGTCAAAAATACCTCCTGTAACTCTTCATATGAATGTTCACCACTTCTAGAAGCTATTCCAAATTCATCTGCAAAAACTCAATTTTAATTTCCTTTCCTATGTTACTATCTTTTTGGGAGCAAAAGAATAGCAGGGATAGTTTTTTTTCTTATCTTACTATCAACATCAATCCCAAGAGTGGCATCCACACACAAACTTTTGAATGTGTATGGACAGGATTGATATTGAGTATTGAACTTCAAACTGGGCGCCTTGCTTCCAACAGAGGCATGACGACATTTAAAAGGTGAACAAGGGGAATGACTGGTACTCTGCTGTCTGCACAAACTACACCACACACGTCACTTTACCATACTATACTCGTTGTAGTTGAGCTTGATTTCAATTTTAAAAAAAAAGTCTGAAATGTTTCAGATTTTAAATTACGTCCAAACAGACATTTTTATAACATTTTGTGTGTTACCTTTATTTATTAAATATCATGTTCTACATACTCAAACCATAAAATTCAGTTCAGCATCAGTATCACAAAATAATTTTAAAATGAGCATATCTCTAGAATTTCTGATACACAGTTCCGCGCACTGAAGATAAAAAGGTTATTTTCCCCCCATAGAGTGTTGCCAGTGCTTGCTTTTAAATCGTTGAGTTTGTTAATCAAAAAATCATTAAAGTTTTACAAAATATGAAATAGATAATAAAACAAATTCCAAATTCGGGCTTCCAGATGCCCATATTCGGGTGGAAACGTATGTTATTCAAAATTGGATGGCTGTAGGTACCGTTGTTTTATCACAATGCGAGAAACATACATACATTTATGCAGATTTTTCATTATTTAATTTCTTTAAATATAATACAGGGCGATATTATTTAGTGGCAACAATTTGAAAAGTGAATTGGACGTTTATAGTGAATCAATGCAAAATGCTAAAATAAAAATGATAGTTCTTCAGGAACAAAACCCCTTTGGACTAAAAAAAAAGGTTCTGACCAGCCACAATGTATTATTTGTTACAAAGTATTCAACAATGATGCCATGAGATCTCATCTGGAGTGACATTTTTCAATGAAACATACATATTAAAAGACAAGTTGAAGGAATGTTTTGCTGTAAAATGGGCAAGTTTGAAATGTTTAAATTTGGATAATAATAGATCCTTTGCTCAGTCATCTGAAAAAGCACCCAAAGCTTCGTATGAGTTATTGCTCTTTATCACAAAGACCATTTAGTGTCATATTAGTGGAGAAACACTTGTTAAACTCTGGCTGTTGAAAGCAGCTGATATTGTTTTTGGGCTAGAAAATAAACAAAAACTTTCACAAATGCTGCTTTCTGACAGCACTGTAAAATATCACGTCAATGATGTGGCTGAAGACAAAAAAATCGGTTAGTGTAAGCCAATTTCTTTTTTTTTTTTCCATTACATTTTTACAAGAGTACGGATGTTGCAAAATGTTGTCAACTATTAATTTTTGTTCAATAATTGTGGAACAAAACAATTAATGATGAGATGCTTTTTTCTACAGAATTAATGACTACTTCAAAAGCAGTTCGTATAATGATAGCAGTCTCTGAAATCTTTTGCAAATAGGCGGCCCACCAGCGGCCGAGCGGTAAAGACGCTAAACACTGGTAGTTTGGTCCGAGGTTCGAATCCCGCAAACGGGCTGGCTGCATGGGCGTTTTCATGGTTTTCCCCATGTGTAACGTGTATACGAACCAGTTTCCCTTAGAAAGTCCTCCACGAAGACATCCCTCCCTTTAGGCAGATAGCCCTCTTGTGCTTTGCCATAATTGAATAACCTAACCTAACCTTTTGCAAATAGGAACTTTTATGGCAAAACTGACATTCATATCTAAGGCCATGTTCTGCCAATGCTTTCACTCAGAATTCTTGCAGATGTTCACAGAAAAATGTCCCATTGTTACTACTATTCACTGTGTTATACACTGTCAAGTCTTGGCAGTTAAGACACTTCCAAACAAACTCAGTGATGTAAAATTCTGCATCAAAATTGTCAATCAAGTTCAAAAGAGTGCATTAAATATTTGACTTTTTACAGCCCTTTGTGAAGATTTTGGAATAGAACATAAAGCACTGTTGTTTCATGTGGAAGTATGTTGGCTGTCAAAAAGAAATATATTAGCAAGGATTATTTGAACTTCAAAATTAAGTGATTCAGTTTTTAGAAATTCAAAATCAAACTGAATTGTATGTGGAATTCTGAAAGCCCAAGTGTTCAAGTTGTATTAGCTTATCTATCAGATATTTTTGATTCAATGAACTCATTGAACTTGGAATTAAAATGTGGAGACTCGAACGTAATTTATCATCGGGATGCCATTATAGTGTACAGTGATGAGTTGCAACTGTGGGGATGTAAAATTTTAGCCTGCAATTATTCCTACTTTTCTAAATTGTTTTGAATCCTGGAAGAAGAAAGCTTTAAGGTTGTTTTTAATATACTGATACTAAAAAAGAAATAGCAAATCATTTGAGCACCTCACTAATGAATTCAAATGTTACTTTTTAAGCTCATGTGATTGTAATATTTATAGATTATGACGGATCCTTTTTACATTGGCATACATGTGCTGTCAGAAACACTACAAGAACAAACTTTGGAAATTAAAAATGATTTTGCAGCAAAATGTGGCTTTCAGAAGACGGCTAAGTCATTATTTTGGGTAAAATATCCCAAAGTTTGTCCCAGCATAAGAGAGAAAGCAATAGAGCTGTACTTATCATTTTCAAATGCTTATTTGTGCAAAAGGTCGCTTTCAGCAGTTGTAACAATAAAATCAGTGTAGAAGCAGATTCAATACTGCTAGTGATTTACGTTCCACACATTTTCTATTCAACCAAGAATTAATCTTGTCAAAAGTATGCAAGCTCATTCGTCTCATTGTGTTTTCTCTCCTGACCATATATGTGTGAAAACAAAATATTTCTATAATAAAACTTTTATAAATTATGTTTTTTGTTCTCACTATTCTTATAGTTAGGTAATATTATTATTATTGGGAAAGGGAACCCGGGATTTTCATTTTTGGCAGTAGAGAGGCATGACAAAAAAGCCTTAGGAACACATGAAATAGAGGTGTAGACAAGCTGTAGAGAATAACAATCTTGTTTGATGTCATCTGAAATGTGATTACAAATGATAGCTTCTGAAAATCAGAAAACCAGATTTCAAAGTTAAAAAGCACCAAAAGATTGTTTGTGGCCTCTTGGTGGATACCAGGTAACCAACAAGTGCTGATGTTACTGTGTAGGGAGGGGAGGAAAGAAAAAAGAAAGTTTGAAAAGATTGCAGATTAACATGATGCCAGGGGATTTATCAAGGTTTTTTATCATCTTCTGGGCTCACAATTTACCAGTATGCTGTTGGACTTATTCCTGCTAGCATGACATTTTGGTCTTTCTAACTTACGTATTAAATAGTGTATTCTTCTCACCAATACCACATAAATTCAGCAGTAAAACTGTAAAATTTTTAAAAGTTTAGAATTCTTGAGTGTTGCCATACATTTTTCTATTTTTTCATCTAGTCATCTTATTAAGAAAACTAAACATTGATAGGATAAACTGAGAAAAGATTTTTTCAGTCTTTTCTCAGTTTATCCTATCAATGTTTAGTTTTCTTATTGAGATGACTTGCACAACTTTATTATTATTAACTGTTTATCTTAACTTTATTCATTAAATTTCACTTTCTTCACCCTTACATCTCATAAAATTCAACAGCAAAATCAAAAAATATTTAAAAATTTCTACAGAATTCTTGATAGATTGTTAAGTATTGCCATACTTATTTTTATATTCTCTATATTATATCCTTAAAAACAATGCATGGTGAAAATATCCTTTTATTTGTGTTACTGTATCATAACTGTCAACCTTCCCAGTTTCAGCATGTGATAATGTGTTCTCTTTTTTATTTTGTCCCCCGTTTTTCAGTCATTACTAAGTTTATTGGCACAGATACTATATGCATTCATTATTATTTTCATTGCATTTAAAAATACTTATTATCTTCATTGCTTGGGATTTTCTTGCTATAAAAGTGTGCAAAGTTTAAAAAAAGAAATCAGCCAAAGTACGTAAAATGTTTTTTAAATTCATTAAGTTCTAATTACTATTTAATTTAATTTAATTTCTATTTAATTTATTTACTTTGATGCTCGTTTTTGCTATGTACTGTTAATGATTTTCAAGCTATGCTATATAGAGGTGGCCAAACTTCATATCAGAAAAAGCTGCATTTTGGAAATCAGGAAAATTCAAGAGCCACAGCTAGATTTGGCAAAAGCCTAGGGTCTACTTTTACATCATTTTAAAAGTAGTGAAACAGGTTTCAAATGGAAAGAAAAATCTGATTCTAAATAATCATCCAATGAAGTTTGACTTCAGCATCTGATAATGTGTCAAAAGCAGTGCAAAGCTTTGTTGTGTTTTTCTTTCCTGTAATTACAGTTTAATAACTGATCATTATTTCTGATGCAAATCGAATGCTAAATCAATAAATAAATACTTGAGTTTACAAATTTATATACACAATAGATCATGGTCTTATAAAGGAATTTACACTATGGAGAGTATATACTATGAACATAGTAAGGAGCTAGCCTGTCATAATTTTGTTTGTTAATTTTTAGCCCTTAGTAAGGAAAATGTTTCCCATTAATATTTGAAATGTATTAAATTAATAAAACTTAAATTAGGCAAATTTCATATAGTGATTTTTACAATAAGTTTTCATATTAAACTTTATTTCATCTGAAATGTATTTTTTCTTATTATATTTTGTTGATCTTATTAAATTTTTCTTATAAATTTCATTCCACTAAGTTGCATTAATCGAGTGAAGAGATTTGTAAAGTTTTATATAAAGATTCCAGCAGTGTTTACTCAGTTAATATTTGTATTTAATTTTGTTTACTTCAGTATATGAGTCATTGTTAAGGTTATTGACACAGATACTATATGCATTCATTATTAATTTCATTGCATTTAAAAATAGTTTGATAAGCAAAAGCTTATCTTCATTGCTTGGGATTTTTTCGGCATAAAAGTGTACAAAGTTTAAAAAAATAAATCAGCCAAAGTACATAAAATTTAGAATATCCAATTAAGCGTTAATATATTTTACATCAGAAATAATTACAAATAATTAAATAACTTTAATTATGCACTAAAAGTAAATTAAAATGAGTCTGAATTTCCTTTGAAATAATGTTCCTGTACATGAAAACCTGCTGGTTTCTCCCAGTTTTTAAAGTTTCAAGGGTGGCAGCTATGCCGTACATTTTCTTTTTTATATTTTCTGTATTATTTCTTTAAAAATGGCGATAACATTTGGTGGAAATATCCTTTTATTTGAAAAATGATATGGGGGAAAAAATTGAAGATTGTGACTAATAACAATTCTGGCACTAAAATAAAATTCAGATGGCATTCATGTTCACCAATAAAATGACAGATCTTTGGAAATACTACAGTTCAGTCTAACAGCAAGGCAGTTTTTTTAATGTAATACAGGAGATTTCTCTATAAACCTTGATGATGTTCTGACCTATGATAGAAAAAAAATTTTCTCTTCTTTCTGTTTCGTCATTCTGCTATGTTATAGTGTACATTGCACAATATAGGCAAAGTAATTTCGTTTTTTATAAATTATCTTGAATAATAAAGTATATTAAAACTTAATGAATTTTTTAAAAAAAGTAAGTAAAAAAAGAAAAGAAAAAAGGGGGTAAAGTGTGTGTCATCGGCATCACTTGGAGAAGGTACAAACAATGGAATCTTAAACAGAGAATTTAGCAATGATTTCATGAATAAATGTATTTTTGCTTCCCTGAAATGTTCAGCTATTATTTTAATTTTTAAAAATTATTGTTTGCATTTTAATTTTACTTCATATATAGCGTCCTGTTTCTGAGCAAATTGAGTTCGAAGCAAAGTGGTCAGAATTGGGGTCTGAAGATATGGGTAAATAAATATATTTATTTAACTGGAAAACTGTAGACCCTATTATATATTTTTCTTTAATTTTTCGCTCTTTTTGATGTGTCTTAAAAGTCATTCTTTTCTTGTTTTAGATCTTAGTCGTTTTAGGCCTGTGTATTCTCCTAAAGATTTTCTTGAAGTCCTAATTAACTTGAAAAGCCCAAATATCAATATAACACTCTCTCCTGACACTGGGTAAATTTTACATTTTTTTTTATTGCAAAATTATGTTTTTTAATCCTGACTTTATGCATGAAGGCCATTAATTATGTTCAATAATTAATGGTTTTAAAATTTTGTATGACATATCTGCTAAGGACTGTGAAACTAGATAACAGAATAGGAAATGAAGTGGTATTTTAGGTTTTAAGAAAAAAATTTATCCTTTGTTGTGTATTAACCTATTCATATAGAAATTATAAGGTTGAATTTTTCAAATACCATAAATAATCAATATTTTGTGCATTAAGAAAATTAATAAGAGTTGAAACTGGGTTCCGTATCATACATGATCTGATATCAGGGCCAGTGGCAAAATCACTGCAGCCAGTGCAGTTGCATCTGGTGGCAAAATATTTAGAAGTTAGAAAAGCACTGAAGAGCAAAATTTTTAGAATTTATGGAAGGCATGGGGTAGCAGAACTTATGACCCACAGAAATTGCATGAGGCTGCAAAATACCTAGTGCCTACTCTGCGAGTTATCATCATAATGCTTAACATAACTGCATCACATGTAATTCATTAGAATATGTAAAAATAAAATAAAATGAATAAATAAATATTTAATTTATTTACTTTGATGCTAGATTTTGCTTTGTACCATTAATCATTCATTTTCAAGCTACTCTATATAGGGGTGGCCAAACTTCATGTCAGTAAGAGCTACATCTTGAAAATTGGGAAAGTTCAAGAGCCACAACTAGATTTGGCAAAAGCCTAGAGTCTATTTTTACATCATTTTAAAAGTAGTGAAACAGGTTTCAAATGAAAAGAACCATCTGATTCTAAATAATCATTCAAAGAAAGTTTGACTTCAACATGTGATAATGTGTTGAAGGCAATGCAATGCTTTGTTATGTCTTTCTTTTCTGTAATTACGGTTTAATGTAGTAAAAAGGACTAATTTTCAGTTTTTAAGTACTCTGATTCTTCCACAATACCTTCTTCTAAATATTGATCTATCATAACTTTGTAATGCTCATGAAATTTTGGATTCTTAAATCTGCGGCACAGCCATTTAGTTTTTTCCCCCCTACTTCACAGTTATTCTCTGATTTCCCCGCATGCTCATTCCATGGCAAACAAACAATATATTTGTTGTCCCATATTTTATGGATTCTTGAAATTTTCTGAAAAGAACATTGTCTTCTAAACTGAGTTGTCATCAGATTTCTTAGAAATGCTCAGTGCTTCTAATTACGATAAATTTCTCATCAGTTCGGATATTGAAACAAATTTTAAGTTATTTTTAACTTGTATGAAGTTCTGTATGATTTTAAATGTTTCTTATGCTTTCTGTTTTGCTCACATACCAGCCCAATTTAATTTCTACTGCTACTAATGATTCAGAAATTCAGTAGACCCTACTTGTAAAGCATCTACCCATTCATTTATAAAGGATTCACAAGCAAATTTAACTTTTAAAGATTATCTTTGCACAGTTGTTTGGTAAAATCGATATAATATTTATGTTTTATTTATTTTTTAATGCTTTTTAAATAACATTATGAAATTGCTTAACTAACGAGAAATCAAAATATTTTTTTGGATATTGATCAGTTTTAGTAATAATTCTGTAAAAAGAAATGAAATAAATTAATGACTTTCCTTTGGACATTGAGTAGTTTCAGTTTACCTTATTTCATACATATTGTTGCTTGCCTACAGATTTGTAATGGATTGAATGCATCGTAAACCAATGATAACTTGATTTCATTTGTTTTCCCATAAGAAACACTATATGTTTCTGAAACTTTCCACAAAAGTATCATACAGCTTTTCTCAATATGGCAAAGCACAATCAGTAGTTATTGCTTCAAACTACAAAGAATATTAAACACAGCGCAATGCAAAGTGAATCTGAGAACCGAAGCTCTCAGAGAGATCTCTTACTACTCCTGCTCTACTCTGAACTGAAAACTGAGGACTAATGCTCACTCTGGTCTTATATGTTCCCGCCGCCCCCCCCCGGCCATCAAGAAATCTCTAGTACCTTTCATTTCTGGAAATTACTGGAAGAGATATTTGGTTAAAGTTAGTTATAAGGGTCAGATATGGTTACAGTTGCATATGAAGATCAATTACAGTACCAGTCACAGCTAAACAGGGACCAGACCAAAATGTTGCCATGTTTGGCGATAAATATTAATCACCAAAACCATTGCCAGCTTGATAATGTCTTCCTGATGTAACGAGATAGCCATTTACCTAGGCCGTTCATGTAATGTTATACAAAATCCATAAAATTGCCTCATTTCCAAGGACTGCACGTCCCAGACAGTACAATCGCTGCATAGGAAGCCATGCATACAACTAAAGGAAATCAGTGCAATGCCAAAATAATAATTTCAATAAATAGAATGCAGCAAATTGAATACTAAATCAATAAATAAATGCTTGAGTTTACAAATTTATATACACATTGGACCATGGTCTTATAAAGCTATTTACACTAAGGAAAGTATGTACTGTGAACATAGTAAGGAACTAGTCTGTCATAATAAACAATTTTAGGCTTCGGACTTATGAATCCAAACTACAATATCATTCAGCTTAAGAACTGTGCCGAGGTGACTGTACTTTAGGAGAAAGTCCTTTCCGTTGAATCGGATTCCATAACCACACCTTGTCACCTACATCGAATCGATGCACTATAGCTCTGATGTCATTTCATGTCTTTATCTTTTTTGTCACCAAGTTAACAAAATTGTGCATTGTTTCAAAATGTGTCTGGCCTAAAGATCTTGAATGTACTCCTCAGTCAGTGAAGCCATATTTAGAAGGTGGCGAAACAAGAGATTACAAGGCAAATGAAGGTACCGACTGAAGAGCATCTGGAATGGGGCATAGATGGTAGTATCGTGGACAGCACTACAATAAGCCAGTGAGAACATAGGTAACTTCTCATTCCAGTCCTATTGGTTTCTGCAAATCATCAGCGAAAGTTATTAAGGATGATTTGCTTAAAACTTTCTGTCATTCCAGCTGACTGCAGATGGGAAGATGTCGTTTGGGCTTTGCCTATGCCAAATAGTTTTCAGAGTTCTTTAATTACTGCTGAGATGAAATTCTTTCCTTGATCAGAGTGTAACTGAAGAAGCACTCCAAACCTGAAAATCCAGTGCTGCATCATTACCTCCGTTACTGTGATAGCCTCTTGATCAGGGATAGGAGATGCTTCAAGCCACTTTGTAAAGTAATCAATGACAATGATGATATATTTTTTGTCATCAGCAGTTTGAGGCAGAGGTCCTAGGATATCAAAGGTGATGCATTCAAGAGGCACTCTTACATTGTAACATTTCAACTGCCTCAGCTGCCTTTTTTCAGTCCTTTCTGGCCCACACAGGCTTCGCAAGATTTGCACCACTTTATCATGTCAGCCCTTGTATTACTCCAATAGAAACCCTATCGAACTCTATGTCTTCACTATTCCCAAGTGGCTTCTGTAGGGCTTCCGGGTAATTCTTTAAGGGTGTTTGGGATCCAGGTAGTATCAGCTGCCATCAGAATGCCGTTCCACTATCAGATTTGAAATTCTGGTACAAGACGCGAGTAGAATAGGGAGTGAGTCCCAGAGAGCCTAGTATTATTTTGCCATAGGACTATACATCGAAATTTCCTGCCAGATAAGTTTTTCCTGTTTGAAAACTTCATTAGGACAATTGTAGATTTAATGTCTCTGTCTTCCAACTGGTCTTTCCTAACGTCTTCGTCACTTCAAAGGTCTGGGTCAGACGATGTTGAATTTGTAACTTGACACATGACCAGACTAAGCAGCCCATATTTCACTTCGACCCTGGAACATCGTCGACAGCTTTCTGGGCATC
>KK117600.1:1110862-1186067 GCA_000611955.2 Stegodyphus mimosarum | reverse complement strand
ATATTCAAACATGCATTTGTGACACTTAAATTTTTATAATAATTTGTAGTAATTGTAATAATTTGTCATAATTTAAAACAGCTGGGAGAGTATGTTATTAAAAATAGAATTAAAAAGTTATACTAAATATTTATTTATTTGTATTTATGTATTTTCATCCCTGTAGTCATAAATAGGCTATAAATAACTTTATTAATTGCTGAAAATTAAACCTAAAATTAATATTTGTTTTAAATCTTGAAAATTAAATCTAAAAGTAATATTTATTTGATTTATTTTTTCTTAAATGTAATTTCTTATCTGTAATTTTAAAGGTATTTTTCTCTGTGTTTAAATATTATTTTATTTTATAAATTTCCATTTATAATGTCAGAAGTTTCAATTAAATGCTGAAAGGGCGAGAAAATACTGCAAGTTTTAATTACTAAAACTACACTTATTACTGGAAGATTCTTTGAATTTTGCAAATTAGAAATGTTTAAAATGATAGTAATTAATGCTGTTGAAAATTAAATCCTTCACCTTTTGTCACAAGTAATAAAATATTTCTCCATACGTTTCGTAGGCCTTCAACCAACTGGGGTCTTATCAAAGTGCCACTGAAAGTTAAAAGCTTTCATCAGTTAGTAAGTAAACATTTCAAAAATGTTCTTGTTGATTGGTGTATTTTAGCATATATTATATAAGGTTATATAAATTGCTGTGTGGTCAATAATCTGACTGTAATTCAACCACGCACTGATTGGCTCAGTCTTAAAATGCCAGATTAGGCATGCTTGTTTCTATCCTTATTGAGAATTCCAAAGAGGGCCGATCAATGTATGGGATGGAGGCATTTAAATTCATTTCGTCCAGAAGTTATCTTAAGAGATTAGCAGTATGGAGTTAAGATATGTTAGACCCTCATATCCCTTTCCTTCAAGTTTTGTCTATCAAAACTGAGATGAAGCATAAACAGATGGCCCTTGTTAATCTTTAATTATTGAGACTGGAGTTCACTCCCCTTTTTTTTTTCTTTCACTCCTCCCTGCATGATTGAAAAACTGAATGTTTAGTAAGAAAACTTTTGTAAATATTATCTGAACTTTCATACTATATGAGCCACATGGCTCCCAAAAAGTCAAGTTTTCAAGATTATAAACTAATGTCAGAAATGGATTATATGGAATTATCTGAAACTAGTCTGTCTTAAAAAATAAGTTGTATGAAGCAACATAAAGTTGGATAAGTAATAATGAATTTTTTGACAGAAAATATTTTAAAAAAAATCTCTGTTTTTTTTTAGATCATGAAAAAACAACCATATGCTAGTTAGGAAGCTAGTAGCTCATACATTATCGTATTAAAAAAAATTCGATAATACACTCACGTTTGTGAAAATTGCAACACCAAGAAGGAATCATCATAATTGAATGCAATTTAATACACAGTTGAGTGGTAGTGGTACAAATAAATGATTAAATGTTCAAAGCAAACAAACAAGAACAAGAGATCAGAATCAGTATTTTGTGTGGCCACCACGCGCCGCAATAAGTGCTGCTACACGACGTGGCATGGAGTCAAACAAAGTTTGAATGTCTGACTGAGGAAGAGCATTCCATATCGTTTGTACGCGTACCCAAAGTTCGTCTGCAGACGCAACAGGACGAGGATCACGAGCAAGACGCCGACCAATGACATCCCACACATGTTCAATTGGCGACATATCCGGGGAACACGCAGGCCAAGGAAGAAGCTGTACCTGCTGCGCTGCAAAGAAGGATTTAACAATCCGAGCAGTATGAGGGCGGGCATTGTCCTGTTGAAATACAGCGCCTGGCAAGCTTTGAAGGAAGGGAACAGCTTCGGGCTGTAGAACTTCACGGATATACCGGTTGCTGTTCAGATTGCCCACAATTCGTAGCAATTGAGATCGTCTATGATATGCTATGGCGCCCCAGACCATAACTCCGGGTGTTCGTCCACTGTGGCGTTCGATAATGCACTCCGGAAGGTGGCGTTCACCGGCATAGCGTCTGACACGAATGCGGCCATCATGGTACCACAAATTAAAGCGGGATTCGTCAGAAAACACGACATGCTGCCAATCAGCACGCCAGTCTCTATGCTGATTGGCCCATTGTAGCCGCAGGCGGCGATGGTCGTGCGTTAGGGGGATCCTGTATAAAGGAGTCCGTGCGCGCAGTCCACACTGCAGCAGACGTCTACGAATTGATGAAGCACACAATGAAACACCTGTAGCTATTGACCACAGTGCTGCCAATTGTCTAGAGGAAGCTGTACGGTCCGTCCGCGCCATGCGGACCAGGTGTCTATCATCGCGAGCTGACGTCACATTTCGGGGTCCACTCCCGGATTTCCGAGTTGTCCGACACTCGTCCGTCCACTGCTTCCAAACGCGCATCACTGTGCTGCTGTTACGCTGCACACGAGAGGCTACTGCACGATACGACAATCCAGCTTCACGAAGGCCGATGATTCTCCCTCGTTCAAACTCTGTAAGTTGTTCAAATCTCGCTCTCTTTCGTCGACGAGGCATAAGTACAGATTGAGTTAACGTTTACCACTAGCAGATAACCACCGATAACCATACACGTCTCGCTACAGCCGTCTATTTATTCGGATCCATCAGCCGTTCAGAGGGCGCTGCTCAGCATACGCATGCGCTACGGATTTGCAATTCTAATCATTTGCATATCATGCGCTACTTTGCATTTCCTGAAAATTTCAGCTCACTCGCGTAAGTCCTTCATGGTGTTGCAATTTTCACAAACGTGAGTGTATATGGATGTAATACTTTTTTCTAATATGTGTTAGTATGGCATTAAACTAGATATTTCTGTAAGATCATTTGTACTCTTATTAGTGCCGCTGCATTCATAACATCAAAAGAATTTGATTATAAAGAATTATACTTTACAGCTGTCATTAATCTATGTTGTATTGGAGTAGGCAGTACATATTAAATGCCTTTAGCTATACATTTTATGCAAAGGAATGTCATGAAATTTTCTTTTATTTTTAGCGATTACAGTTTGAGGAAATGTCTGGGAATATTGATCACCTAGGTCTTAATATACTGCCTTTCTCAAACAGTGATATTTCTAAAAAATGTTTAAAAGAAAGAGTATCATTAGGAAAACATGGTGAGTTCTTTTTATAAATTTCTTTAAGAAAACTTCTTCTGTATCTTTAATTCCAAAATCTGGACAGGCTTTTTTTATTCATTTAAAGTTCAGAATTAATAGTATAGTTACCTAATTTTTATTTAATGAAGTGTGTTGTAATATTTAATGAAGTGTATATAATTGAGAAATTCATATAAATATCGTTTTTGGTATATTATATTAAATTGATGTAATTGATGCAATTTTATGTTAAACTGATGCTATTTTGGTATTTTATATTAAATTGATGCAATTTTGGTATTTTATATTAATTGAGGCAATACAAGCTTAATGTGTAGTTTAGTTGTAGCAAAGTCTAAACTTTAATAGGTTATGACACAGTATGTGATCTATTTCTTTTTTCTATATGTCAATATATCTTTTTCTTTTAGCTAGTTAGTTATTTTCAAGATGGCAGCACTGTTGTTTTAATCATTTCTGTTTCCCACAATTTTATGGCATGTTCAAATTTAAAAATACTGTTTTAATGCACCTTCTAAGAAATAAATGATTAATTAATAGTGGTAGATCACATGCTTTATCATTTATGATACCAATATAGGGAACAAGGCTAAGAATTAATATTTTATTATTACTTGTTTTGACTTAATGAGACAACCCTTTTAAATTTATTTGTAAAAAATTAATTTTTAGAGCTTTTATAGTTGTTGCATTTTTAGCCCAGAAGGGCTATTAGTCTCAAAACAGGATTTTGCATTGAATCACTATAAAAGTCTGAATCACTTTTCAAATTGTTACCACCAAATACCTGTAATATATTTAAAGAAATTTTAAAATGAAATATTTGCATGAATATATGCATGTTTTCCGAATTGTGAAAAAACAATGGTGCCTAGAACCATCAAATTTTGAAATGATGTAGTCCTCCACCAAAATATGGACACCTGGAAGCCTTTGAATTTGTTTTATTGTGTATATCTTATTTGATAAAACTTTAATGAATTTTGATTAACAAACTCAATGATTTCAAAGCGAGCAATGGCAATGCTATACAAGAAAAAGCATTTTTATATCCAGTGCTCGAGACTGTCTATCAGAAATTCTAATGATATGCCATTTTTAAATATTTTCTTGTTTGTTTCAAATTTTGTATAACTTTAAAGAAATTTTGATTAACAAATTCAATTATTTCAAAGCGAGCATTGGCAACAGTGTATGTAAAAAAATAATTTTTTATTTCTAATGCACGAGACTGTCTATCAGAAATTCTAAATTCTGTTTTTAAATATTTTTAGCCCAAAGGAACATTAGCCCAAGTGCTTTCAAAACATGTATGTGTATGTAAACGAAAAAACAAAAAAAGAATGCTCCTTTTGGTCGTGCAATCCAGACTTCTCACCCATTTAAAGTTTGAGAATAGGTTGAGGTCATTTCGACCCCAAGACCTCTAATCATTTGCTTTTTTTTTTTTTTTTTGGTGCCATTATTACATCTAACGATGTATGAAGCTAGTAGAAACTTTTCTAAAAAAACAAGCTTCTTCTTTTACCATTGAAGGGCGGCTTCTAGCTGGAATCATGTTTTTTTAGAAACTATATGAAGTCAGGAGAAAGTTTTCCAGGAAGCAATCTTGTTCTCCTTACCATTCAAGGGTTCCTAGGCAAAACATGTTTTCTTGGAACCAGTATTCGGCTAGCTATGCGGAACTAAGATGAAACTGCTTTGCTTGAAGCTGAATTGTTTCATTTAATTTTCAGAAAAGAACTGGTTTGCTTGCAAAGTCAACCAATTGAATATACTCTTGGATATTCTCAGAAATGTTTCTTTTGATGCTGTATTGGGGATATGTTGTAGATGGTTTAACATTTGTTTTTCTAATATAAGCAAAATGTAATTTGAAATATTTATAATATATCTGAATGGTTAGGAATTTTTTTTATAATTAAGAATCGTTACTGATTGTTATTTATATTCAAGTAATTTATATGAACTGAACTGTTGTCCACATAAGTTTGCTTACAGGTTACATATTTGCAAAGCAGTATTGGCTAATTTCCATGTTGTATCATTCATCTAAATTGATAGTTTAACTTAAATCAATTCTTTTTTTTTTTCCTTTAATTCAGTGCTTGATGCTAATCAAGCTACTGTGGCTCGAGAATTTTGTAAAAGGGGCTGTCCGGCAACTCTGCGAGCTGATCTTTGGTCTTTAATTTTAGGTGTAGATATTTCTGGGGCAGTATGTATAATTTTTTTAATTGTATTTTTTATAAATACTTTTGAATTAAAATATTTTATGTGTATATATTCTATATATATTTCATTAAATCATTTTTAATTTAAAACAGCTTGTTGGAAATTGTATGTACAGTTTTAAGATCTATCTGTTAAAGAATATGTTTTCAAAATCTTTTGATTTTTCTGAATGACATATACAATTTGTATTTTATTTTCGTTGGTAGTTTTTAAAAGCTTAAAAGTTAACTTGGTATCAAAACATTGTTCTCATTTTATGGGGTAAGAATTATATTTACATATAAGTAAAAATATTTTAATTGAAAAGATAAAGCTCCAGAAAGAATTGTCACATGTGTAAAGGTTAGAATCTTTAACGATAATTTAGTTTTAGGAATGGTCTGGTATATTAAATAACATGATTCTATAACATTATAGAAATTTTTAAAATGTTGGTCAATATATCATTTTCTTTTGAATTAATAAAATTCAATATGAATTTCATTTTAATGCCAGCTGGTGGATTGATCATGAAAATATAATATTAACATTGGTTCTTATTCCATTTTTTATGTGGATCTCATTGTTTAATACTTTAATTGATTTTTTTTAACTTTCCCTAAATAATTTTTATAATACACAAAATTTGTGTAGCTTCACAGAAATATATAGTAATAAAACATACTGAAATTCAAGAGCTTCAGGTAAAATGAATTTTCTGAATATTCTCATATAGTCATAGATGTAATATTGTGTATAGATGATAACAACATTACTTTAAAGCTTTTAACACTCAAAGAAGGTGTTATTATTTTCATTTTACAATTTTTGTGTCTTGACAAAATAATAGCAATAGTCCTACCTAACACCAAGGAATATTTGTGCAAGCCTTGTGCACAAGCATTCTAGTGAGAAATTGCACAACTATGATGGAAACATATCACTGAATTTTTTTCCCCTATAATTTGGCATTGCTGTTTTGAACAGCTCATTTTAACGACCATATAATTTTATACTGTGTAGCATTAATTTCTGAAAAATCTTAAATCTAATGGTCTTGGTGCAACAGTTTTGCTTAAAACTCTTCATGTGTAAATTTGGAATCTGAATGCAAAGACCAAATAGCAGTTTTATTTAATTTTGTATGTTTTTTTTTAATTTTTAAATATATTATTTATTTACTTTTTAATTTTACAATCTAAAAATATATTTTTAATATATTCTATATAAAATATGTTTGTAAAGTGGAAACTTTTGTAGTGTTAGAAAATAAATGTATGTTTTAACGTTTTTAGATTGAAATATAATTCATCTTTCTTATTGTTTTGTATAGCAAAAACTGAATTTCAAGCATCTGAAATCATGTGTCTTTCAACATGATTTATTAATTGACAAGTTAATTTTTAAGGTAAATAACATTAGAATGCATAATTTTGAGGTTATCATTTTGTGTGTAATTTATATATTTGTTTTGTATAGTTTTATTTGGAAGAAATGCATATTCTGTGTTTAGTTTGCTATTTTATATTAAAGTATTTTTTACACTCATAAGTCTTAGAAATTTCTTTTTTACATTTCTTCTCATGTGAATATTGATTGTAATTCATCATCTTTAGTTTGCACACAGCACTTTCAGTATTGCTTCAAGTATATTGATAGAAGAATGTCAAGTGTTAAGAATTCATTTTAAATATCAAGAATTTCAGCTGCAATTAAACCAGCATGGCATAAGGTTTAGTTGCAGGATCGTTCACATACTTTTAGAACTGTTTTTAGCTTTTAAACATTATCGTTTTTTTTAGATCAATTTCTTATTTTTAGAGTTCTTAGAATTAACACTTTTATAGAATCTGAGATGAGATTGATTTTAAATTCACTCTTCTCTCAATGAACATTCAGTTTAAGAATATAAACTTTAACTTCTTGAAATGATGAATTTAATTCTTTCAAATGATTTGTATGATAATTTATACATGTACCTGTATAAACCTTTCTGAATGTTAAACTTTCATTATTGGTAATTTAAAGTTTAAAAAGCTTTTTAACTACTATTTTTTTTTAATTTTAAAAAAGATAGTTTTGCTTATTAAAGATAATTTGTATAGTGAAATTTGCCATGCAATATCAATTTGTACATAAAATAGGGTGAATGTTGCTAAAGGGGAATACTGTTGTTGAGCAGTCTTGATGCACTTCATGCTTTCCCAGAGATGTGGTTACAGGGTGTAGAATATGTGATCGGTACGTTACTCCAAGGATTAAGTAAAGTCCACACACAACATTTATTACGATGACAACACAAAATAGTATTAAGAAGAAAGATATATATTTAAGAATGGGGCTACAGGATTTTGCCCTTTTGATGCTTCAAGGTATGTGACAGTTCATGATGAGTTTACAAGAATTAACTGGCACTTTTTTGGTGCAGTGATAGCGCCATCCATACTAACTACTAAGGACAGAACAGTTGTGTATGTTAATGCAATGTTTACATCTTCTCGTAATATTTCAAAATTTATTTATTTTACGTTGGGCATCCAGCAAGTAAGTTTCCCTATTAAAAAAAAAAACAAAAAAACTCACACTTTCAGGAACATATTTATTGGCAACAAGTACAGCAATGTTTCAGCTATTTTTCAACATAGCCACGACCAAAATTCAGACACTTGTCGTATCTTTGGATCAACTTTTGTATCCCTCTGTTATAGAACTCTGCCACCTGTGAATGGAACCAGCATGTGACAGACGTCTTGAGCTCTTCATTGTTGCCAAAATAGCTCACCAGAGGACAGGAATTTCTTGAGGTGCAAGAAAACGTGAAAATCGCTGGGAGCAAGGGCTGTAGGGTGGATGATCAAACAACTCCCAGCCAAATTCCGTCAAAACAGCTGCCGTGTGTCGAGCCGTATGTGGACAAGCATTGTCATGGTGGAGGTTAACACCTGCAGTAAGCATTCCACGCCTCTTGTTTTGAATGGCACATCGCAATTTCCACAGTGTTTCACAGTAACAGTCAGTGTTTACTGTTTCCCCACGTTTAAGGAATTCAATGAGCAGAATGCCCTTGTTTTCCCAGAACACCGTGCACATCACTTTCCATACCGACAGCATCTGTTTGAATTTTGTCCTGAACAGATATCCACTATGCCGCCAATGCATTGACTGCTGCTTGGTTTCCGGAGTGAAGTGCGAAATCCAAGTCATGTTCCTGTCAAGGAACTCGTTGCCGTCATCGTGATACCATTGCAGAAATATCAGTGCTGCTCCTAAGCATTGAATTTTGTGTTAGGGTGTCAGGTTTTTTGGCATCCACCTGGCACACAATTTTTTAAACAGTAGGTGCTTAGTGACAATTTCATGCAACAAGGATCACGATATCTGTGGAAAATGGCTGCTCAGCTCCATAATCATGAAGCGATGGTTCTCTATCATGTGCTGCCGCACAAGCTCAACAAGATCATCATTGATGAGGGACGGTCGCCCACTGCGCTGTTCATCATGGACACTTTGACGACCTTCCAAAAACTGCCTGCACCAGCGACACACCATCTGCTTACCCATAATGTTCTGCCCATATACCTGACAGACCTGACTATGAATTTCAATTGGCACAATGCTTTGTGCATTCAAGAACTTATATGATTGATACGTCCTAGATCTGTTGCGCGTGCGCAATTGACACGGCTAATTACGTTTACTTTAAAGTGGGAAACTTACTTTCTGGATGCGCCTTTTGCGAATTTCGTATTAAAGTAATTGTAGAAAAAAGAATTTTAGTAAAGAATGATGGATATAGTATATTGGATTTAATTTAGTATATTGGATATCCAAAAAAATTTAATAGGGAGTATTAAGCTTTGAAAATATAGGGTAGTATCATATAAATTCTTTTTAATTACTATAATTTTTCTTTATTTTCCCCATACAAATGCCATCAAAATACAAAATGATGCTGTATAAGTTATACTGAACACTTAAACTAATTTTATAGGAAAATTAAAGTAGAAATTTTAATTTTTGCATATAGTTATTTCAGATGTTCCTATTTATGTGTGTTGTATGTGCAATGTAGACTCAAGTAATGTAGACTCAAGTAATTTGGTGCAAGCAGTCTTTGGTCTTTATATTATTCTTTTAAAATGTATTTTACATTTTTATGAGCTTAAAGAAATTTAATAATAATTTAAATAGTTTGCTGTAATATTAAGAAAATGTTTTATCAAACTATTATTTAGATTTGAAATTTTCATTTCAAAATATTTATTTGAATATAAGCATTTTACACTTATGTTTGGGAAAATCGCAATTATTGAAATTGAATGAAATTTATTTTACATATAACCTGTAGTGCCACAAAGTTTATTTAAATTTGTAGAACAGTACAAGAATATTAAATGCAAAAATCAATATTTGGGCAAGCTGCCATGTGCTGCAATAGGAGCTGATAGTGAATCAAACAAAAGGAATTTCTGAGGAATTTGGCATTGCTCCTATCTGAGCCCAAAGTTGATCTGTACTACTACAAGATGAGTGTCGCAAGTAATTTGACCATCTCTTAAATCCCAGACAAGTTCAGTAGACATAACATGTCTGGTGATATTGGGCAGGTCAAGGATGAAATGGTATGTAATGTACTGAAAAGAAATCTTTGAATTTTAGCAACATTGTGGATGGGCATTGTCCAGTCAAAATATCTCTGGGAATGCATCGAATAGGAGGATACTCCACAAGTCTGATGCAATGGCTGCTGGTGAGAGTACCTAATATTCTTAGGAAATGAGATTACAATTTACACCCAGTGGTGCCTTAGACCATCATAATTTGGTGATCGTCATCTGTGATATCAGATAATGCAATCCTGAAAATGGTTTTCACCCTTGTAGCATCTAACACATACTTGATCATCATTGTGCTCGATATTCAAGCAGGATTCATCAGAAAAGACAATTTGTTGCCAGTTGGTATGCCAGTGGTTGTTCTGTTGAGGTCATTGTAAGTGCAGGTGTTTGATGGTTTTGTGTCAGGAATCCTGTACAAAGGAGTGCATGCATGCAATCCATGATGCAACAGGTACTAACAAAGTGTTAAAACAATAGTTCACCAGTAACAGTGCTCCCATGTTGTATCAACTGTCAACATGAAGCTGCAAGATCGTTCACTGTCATGCAGGTGAAGTGACAATCATCCTATTCTGATGTACCATTTCATGGTCCAATGCTAGATGTATAACTTATCCAACTCTTTTGAGGTCACTGTTTCCAACACACACGCACACACACATATATCATTAACAAAGCATAATGGTCCATATAAGGAGCACTGTCATAATGGTAAAATCTTTTTTCAGACTGATCCTTTGCCTGTGTTCAAACAACATATTTTGCCTATAATGGGCCTTTTATTGTAATGAGAGAGACTTTTTATGAAAATGTTTAGTGTCGGAAGGTAACAAAACACTTAATTTTCCATTTCTGCCCTATATTTATATGGGAGTTGTACATGGTTTCTGAATGCAGTTTGGTCATGCACTTTGAAAGTCTATTAATTTACATATCTTGTTTTTCATTCTCTCTAAATTTGTTTATGCACATTTATACTTCTATGGTGTTCAGGTTTTACAAACAAAAGTATACATCTTTATTTTTGAACTGGAGCATTGAATTTTCCTAGTATCTTAAATTTTTTTTAAGATAACAAGAATTTTCGCCTTTCCTTTTAAATTAATTTGCTTACTAAGAAATGAAATTATATCCTCCATAAAACATCTGTCGCAAGCAATTTTAGCTATTCAGAGTTATTCAAAAGATTTAATTTAATATTTCTATAGGATTATATTTAATTTTAATGTAATATAAGTTTCTGAAATTCATACTTCTAGGTTAATTCACGTGTTGTGATTACACAGTTTGTTTTAATATATTATTTACATAATTACTTATATTTCTCTTATTACATATTTATTTCAGGATATACATTTAACAGCCTCGAATGATGATCAATATTTTGTATTTGAAGATTTGCTATACCAAGTAGGAGATTTATTTCAATGTATAAAATTTAACTCTGAAATTTTTTTAACGTTATAGATATGTGCATTTAAAAAAACAAAAAAACAACATGAAAAATTTAGTTTTCAATTGTATTATACTTTCTTTACTGCATCATTCTTTCTTGATAAGTAATTTTAATTTTATATAGAAACAAGCACTTTATTCTTATAATAAATCAAATAGAATAAGTTATATAGTTAATAATTTAAATAGAATCTCTCGTTAGGCAGTGGATGTTGTTTGTACATTTATTGTTCAAATGAAAAAAGATATTGGTTTAGAAAGCACTATAAATTTAAGATTCAAGATTACAGTTTTTGGTGTAGAAAAATGAGCATTTTTTTAGGAGGTTAAAAAATTGACAAACTTTTTCCTGTAAGTTATATAAAAGGTTAATAATTAGATGTGTGTTGTATGTTGGGACATTTGCATTCTCTTCTTACAGCTCTAAAGATAAGAATTCATCATTTTTAAGTAGAATTGTAAATATTATTTGGGTGTCAAGAAGAACAATGTAATTATATATTTTTTCAATATATTTAATAATTTTGAAGTTAATGTTGAGATTGCAGTATCACTCAGTTTCACCAGAGTATATGCTAGGGCGTGTTTCTATTTAAAATAAATGAGTAATAAAATACAGCTGTTTTTGTGATAGTGCTTAACGAAATTAAAGGTTTGATGCTAGGTTGCTTTAGAAATGAAATATTGCCATCTAATGCATAATCTGTATGTGATAAAAGTTTTTCATACTATTGCTAAAACAAGGAATAATAGGTGTTGCAAATTTATAACCTGAGCAAGTGGTGTCACAGTAATAAAGATAAAATACCCAAATAGTGCTTAAGAGCTTGATGAAATTGTAGGGCTGTAGCATGAAATAAAATTTAAACTAAACTGATGGAACTTAATTTTGAATTTTAAAAATATTAATATGAAACTTTCTCATATTTCTTCTTTCTTTTAGTGAGTATTAAAATGTTCTCATTCTGATTATGTATGCTTTTTGTGAAAAAGATTATTTGGTCTTAAATTCTTTTTACTTAATTTTCCTTTTTCCTTTCTGAAAACAGGTTTTTTTAATAATATAGCATGCAATAATCTTCTTCTGTATTATTTTTTAAATGTACTGCTATGTTTCGCAAACTGTGTTGCTGTAATAGTACTTGTGCATGATTTTAAAGAGTATCTGATTAAAAGGAACAGTTTTGCCTGAGTGTAAATATTGCAAATATTATGAATCACATATTTTTATGCAAATATTATGAATATTTTTTTTTCTTTTTAAAGATTCTTTTGGTATTTTCTCGTGATACATCTGTTACATCCCATTTTGAAAGAAGCACTGGTAATCCCCCTTCAGCTGTTCTGCGTGGCACACATACTACTGTTACTTATCCTCCTAATGGTGTGATTCCTTTTCATGGATTTTCTATGTATGGTAAGCTTCATTAAGAAATTTTTTAAGGTTTTTCCAATAAAATTCTTGATTCATTCTATCTGCTCAGCACTCCTACAAAGTCACCAATCATTGACAACCACTTTTTCAGAATTTAACGTGAGAAAAACAGCAGCCATTTTTAAAAAAAAATGTGCTGAAAATTACTGGCAAAATTAGAAATGCAAGAAACATCCATAAAGAAAAAGTAAAAATTACACTGAACAAAATCCATAACAAAACACTCAAAATTTTACAAAACAGTAACTAATTAATTGAATTAAAATGCAGCAAACACCACTATAAAAAGCTTTCTGTTTTCTTGGTCTGTGTGCAACATTCTGATTTAACTTTAAAGAAAAAAGTCAGAAAAGTGTAGAATTCCCAGCATTGCAAAACAAACAGGTATGTTTTCTTCATCAGTGTTCTAAAAAAAAAAAAAAAAAAGGAGAATTGCTTCTATTAAATTTTTTTTTTCTTCTTTTTCCAAATCAGACACATATACTTCTCACAGATAACTGCATCAATCAGTAGTTGTATTTGGAGATATGCAAGACAACAAAAACTTTAAGAATGACAAATCTTATCAGATGTATATGACCAGCAGTAAATAAAGCAAACAGCTGTCATAAACAATATTCGGCTATTCTCAAACTAACTTCCTACTTGCACTTGAACAGTTTGCTGGCAATCTTTAACAGTACATTTTCATACAATTCAATTGTTTGCTTCATGGAATTCCAAAATGTCATCCATTACGTGTTGGCATAATGCACATTTTAGTAATTATTTTCATTACCATTCATTGGATCACTACATTACCATTCTTCGAGCATTAAATCCAGAGGAAAGTGATGATTCCGCTTCGTTATAAACACGCATAAAGTTATTTACAAATAATACAATGGTTGCAAACATTATTACTGGGCACATACTTTCATTACCATTAGGCTTAACATCTTCGATTTTCCATCAAACTAAAGTTAAGTCATAGAATAATATCAGAGACAGGATGCCCAGAGTGCCACCTAACAACAGGAGCTATCAGTTCATAACATTCTGCCCCCTGTGAACTGCAAGTTCATCAATTAAATCTAACTAATTAATAATAAACAATACTTTCTTATAAATAACAATAATGATTGATTATCTGTACAATTAATATCAAAACAGCATGATGAAAATGCTACATTAATAATACTACAATAATAAATAAAAAAATAACTAATAATACTAATAAGAAGAATATATAGAATTCTAAATGAAATGTTAAAGTTCAAATTGCCATATTTTATCACCATATTAGTCTATTCTGAAAGTTTCAATGGATATAAAAGTTGCATTGATCTTTTCACTGTACCAGATTTAAGTTTGAGGTTTAAGATTTAAGTTTGATTTTAGTCTTGAGGCTTGTTTTCACTGTTCTCACTATACATTCATAAAAGACTCCCCTCCAACCAGGCTCTCTTTTCAATGATAAATTTCTAGTGAATTTCGGTTTTCCTGAAAAATCCTCTAACTTCACTGTGGTTAATTTTCTTCCATATTTCCTTCAGTTCTAGATTTGCTCTTTTGAAAGTTTTCGCATTGTCGAAGTAGGTAGTAGAACATATTCTGTGCCATGAAATGATTAGAAATGCAAGTAAAAATGTTTCTGTACTTAAATTAGGAACTAGTTCTAAATAAATGGCTCTTGAATAAACAAGGGGCCAACAAAATCAGTGCCAATCACATCGAATGGAGGAGATTTTTTAACACTATCTGCTGGAAGGGGAGCTGTAACTTGTACTACAGAGTAAACCTTGTATTGTCTGCATATTAAGCATTTATTGAGAGCAGTTTTGTTGTTTTCTTATCTTTTCGAATTACAGGGTAATGTGGTAAATAATGTATTGAAATTGACCTGTATCATTTTGTTCAGTTACTGATTCTATGATTCCCAACTTACGATGTTCTTCTATCACAGATTTATAGTCAGCATGCAAGAATGGATCCTTATAAAATCTTTAAACCAGAAGTCTTTTCTTAGCATTATCACAATTATTTTCCAAATTATCAGAATTATGTGTCCAAGGAAGTTGTACTTCAAAATGGCCTCCTTTAAAAGTCAAACTTAATTCGAAACTTCGAAGAGCCTCTTCATCATAAGTGGACACTTTTAAGTCATTATGGATACCCAGGTATTCTAATTCCCAAAACACTTTTAACTAAGACGATGTTAATTGATCCTTATCAAGATCCTTCATAAGAACAGCTTTTAGAAGTCCAACAGATGACAGTTTTATGTTTAAAGAGGAATGTGTAACTGGACCTTGAATTGACCATCCCATCAGTGTATATATTAATGTCACTGATGAACTTAAATGTTAAGTTTTACCAGAAACTATTTCCCAAAAATAATCGGATCTAATTATAATGTCAATTTTTTTATAATTACTTTTATCATCTTCATAAACAGATAATTTATTATTTAAAGATTGGATTTGGATATGCAGTTCTTGGCTAGGAATTTCTATTAAAGCATCACAAATTTCTGGTGATTCTAATGCTTCAACAGTCAAATGTTTACTTTCGTTTTTGATGTTACAAAACCGAAATTTAACCCTACATCTTGTAGTGTTCACTGCAGTATTATTACTAAAACTGTGTAAATCTATTTTTCCTTTACCTATGATAGGCAAATGTGTCAATAAATTTTCATGAATTTTTCATTGAGTTCCTGAATCAAGTAAGCAAAGAATTCCGATGCCATGAACAATGGCTTGAAATATTTGTAGAAAAACATTTTGTTTACCATTTGTTATTTCTTTCTTTTTTGGCATTACTGATGTCAATACTGTTTCAGAGTTATTAATAGGATTAATCTGTTCACATAAAGAATCATTTACAACGGGAGAAGCCTTTTCACATAGCCTCTTTCTGTGTTGTTGCCTTTTATGGCATACATTACGTTTAACCTTAACTCTGCGTAACTTTTTAGTATGGAACATTTTATAACTCAAGAAACATGTACCATTTCTTTTCAGCATATCCTTCTTTTGCACTATGGTAAATTTATTACAATTGTCTGGTAAATGATCTGTTTATCACAAAAAACACGCAAATTTTCAAAATGTGTGTTTAAAGCCACAGCTGTTGACTGTTTTCTTATTGTATGTTTTGGCAACAACTGCAACCCAGTGATTCTTCTCACTGCTGAGCATATAATGCGGAAATACTGAATTCTTTATTTATGTAAGAAATGTTTACTTGGTGGTTGTCAAGTTTCTTTTGAAATTATATTAGTTAAATATTTCTGATTTAAGAAAAATTTTTAATATTTTGTAGTAATTCCTAAACTAATTAATTAAATCTTTCAATGTAGAATATGCATACTTTGTAAAAAAAACGAGCATTGATTTATGATTTATTAAAATATTAATGTTTAAGTGTTGGATTTTAACATGTGAGTTGGAAATCCTTCCATGAAAGTATTACTGGCAGTTGTCTTCTCTGGCAAATCTGTGTTATTGTTTTGCAATAAACCAGTGTTCCTCCATTTCATGCAGTGTTAAATTCTGAATTCCATTTGAGGAGAGCACCTGTGTGTGTGCCGGATTCCATGTTTGGACTATTGACAAGCAGTAAAAAAAGTACACGTATATGTAAAAGCACCATTCAGTTTGAAGGAAGGGGACTCCAGGTTCTGACTTGCTGAATATGCTTAGGTTATAGCCAGTATTTGGATTGGAACATCATTTAAGTTTTGCAGTTAAAATATCATTTAAACTGGTTGCCTTTCTGTTAGATCTTAGGAGAATTTAAATGAAAAGCAAAGGTTTCAGTGGCAGCATGTGATTTTCCAGGGCTTGTGATTTCTTTCTCTTAATATTCTTTATCCCTTCCAGTATTTCAGTTTTACTGGGAATAGCCATCTAGGTGGATTTTCTTGCTTGCCAAAAAGGATTCCATGCAGGAAATTTTTATAGAGCTCTTTCCTTACTTATCCTTAGTACATAGGATGTTTAATACAGAATGTTCTTAATTTTCATGTTAAAATGTAAATAGGGCTGAAGAGTTGTGTTTTAGAAGGAAAAACTGCTTAAAATTAATAAAATTAGTTATTTAAGTACAGCCTTGAAAATTAATTATAAATTGCATGCTTGTTTATTACTTCTAAAGTATACTTAATTTGAAAATGTTGTTTTTAAATAATGTTATATCATATAATTTTGCTTTTTGTTGATCAGAATAGCTACAGAAATTCATAAAGTGCTTCATCCTACTCATGTTTTTGATAGTTAAAGAATTTTTAAAAATGTATGTCAAAGTTGTGAAATGAGTGGTGGGCCTGATGTTCCCATTTAGTTAGTGTATAAACAGATTGCAAACGCTCGTATCAAATAATTAGTGAAGGATCCTCTTCTTAAATTACGGAAAAAAAATTACTGGAAGTATAATCAAGATAAGACAAGACCACTTGTTTTCAACTTTCTGCGAAATTACTTGCAGAAAAAGCAATCTGCAGCATGATCATATGATAGCTATATGCTACTTTTTTTATTAATTCTGCAGCTTGTAAAATTAGCTATATAGACACAGTAGCTGTAAAACTATAGTTGTGAAAGATCAAGATGTGCGTTTGAAGAAACTTGCAAGAAACATTCTGCTTTGAACATGTCTTCAAAGAAGGGCAGTGATGGTGAAACTTCATCATGATTGAAGCTCCTAGCACAACAAATTAAAGACAATGTATTTTTTATGTTGCTAATGCTAGTCTTTTTTAAATAGCCCTAGTTTATGTGTGTTTTCTTTATCATTCTTTCAACTTTTTTTGAAAGAACTCATTGCTGCATCTTATAGTTTAAGTTGTTATGTGATTGACATTGAGCATATTTTGATATTTTGCTTCTAAAGCAATGTTCCTTTTTTGAGCACAAAGCTTACTTGAGCTGGCTATTCATTCTATAATTTGATTATTAAACAACAGATTTAAAAAATGTAGATAATCTCATAAATTTTGCATTGAATTATAACTTTACAAAATCAGATTTCATTTTATGTATTATTGAATCATAGTTTATTATTATATTTAAAGTTGTTTGAGGGCAGCCTTGAATTTTTACTAAGTCATGGAGTACTTGTTTATCAAATCAAAATTCAGCTTGCTCTGAAAATGTGTGTTTTATGTAATGAAGTGTCATTTACATGTAATATTATGCTTTGTGAAAAAAATAGTTTTAGCAAATTTGATAGTTTTTTACTTGTTTAGAATATAAATACAGAAAGACTATAATGCTGTCCTTTGCAATTTATGCATATTGCTTACATTTTTAAATAAAGTTCTTTGAGCAATAAATGTTTTTAAAATCTTCATTTTGTTTTTTTAAAAAAAAAAAGCTTGTTAATTTCAGTGTTGCCATTGTTAATTTTTCATTAAACATTTTTTACTGTAGCAATGAAAACAGTCAAATTTTTCTCCAAAATTAATGTTACCTTTTTGAAGTGAACATCAAGTCAAATATTTATTAATAACTTTTCATTATAAATTCCCACTGTAGGATTGGATTTGATTTGTGTTATTTCAAAACATACGATGACTGTCTTCTTAAGGGAAGGAATGTCTTCATGAAAGATTGATTTCTATTCACATTGCAAATGCGAAAAACCATGACTAGTGTTCTGTGGTCTTGCCACTGGTAGTCCATAATGATTTACAAGTGTACTCCTTAGCCAAAATTCATTCTATAACATAAACAAGGACCGTTTATTTTCAAAATTTTAGGAACTTCATAGGTTGTCTTTCTCTCTCTTTGTATATATGTATGTACATTTGTATGTAAACATAGGTACACATATATAAAGACTGTGCAAAAAGTAACTAAAGTTTCCAAAACAAGAATTTGCTACTGGATCATCACACAGTGGTGCTTTGAGCATGTCTGTGAAGTAACAGTTTCAGACTATCATTCAGATGCTATCATTAAGTAGCAGTACTGACAAACACAAATAGCTGCGTAATGCATCATTTCTTAAGAATAGTTTAAAAAAAAAAGAGTGTGAAATATGATTTTTAGAAACAAAATCAATGTCAAAAGGAATTTCACATGGAGTATATCTGGAATCTTCAGAAAGCATATATCTATAGTTTTTCCTTAGTTACTAGTTAAACATTCGTAAAATTATTATGTATGATGTTAACAAGAGGCAAGCTTGCAAACTCAGTTAGTTCATCATCCAGTTTACTGATAGATCACAAAAAACTTCCCCTCCCCCATCAGTGAGTCATCCCCATGTTATACCTCTTTGCTGAATATGGTACTTAACTTACAGAATGTTTTACTTTTTATAAGAAATATTTCTATTACGTTGAAGTGTGACTCATTCTCATTGTTGAGTGGTTGGTTAGAAAAAGATATACGTGTATGACATCATGCCTGATTGCATTATTCAATCACCCTCCCCTCCCCAAAGAGAAAATTTAGTTACAAATGTGGCATGCTGGAATATGTTGAACATTGCTTTTCTAGAATTTGAGTGTAGGGAGAATGTCATTTGCCATCAGGATGGAACATTATGGAGTCATTATACTGACTGTTGTCCCACTGCTTGATTGCCTTGCAATCCAGATTTGACTAAATGGATATCTTTGGGACAATGATAAAGATACCAAATGTTTGGAAGAAATCTGTTTTCTTATCCATCTGTGCAAAAAAAAATTGTTAAAAAGCCATAGAAACATAGTCCATATATGAGACATGCTTTTTTTTTTTTTTTTTTAAAAAAGTTCCTTTTTGATTTAAAAAAAACACACACAAGTGTAATTTATTTAACAATTTTATTTTTACATGAAAGCCTATACCTTAATTTATGTTTTTCAACATAATTGCCACCAATATTAAGTCATGTTCTAATTTCTTTTTGCATATTTAAGATGCATCAAGCAATTGAAAATCATGCCGATTGTGAAATACATGCTGTGATGTGTTTTCTGAGTGTGAAAAATATGAAAGTGACCAAAATTCATTGAAAGATCGGTGAAGTCTATGAAGAGAACACTGTGAGTACTAGAATGATAAGAAAATGGATTGGAGCATTTGAAGGTGACTGTTTTAATGTTTTCGATGAGGACTGTAGTAGGTGACCATCTCTGTCATTCCAAAGACTCAATGCAAAAAGTTGATGCAGAAGTTTGAGAAAACATGCGCTTTACAATTTTGTCATTATGTGATGATTTTTATGAAATTTCAAGGAGTGGTCTTTATGAACTTGTGGCAGAACACTTGAATTATTGGAAATTATGCTCATCCTGGGTACCAAAAATGCTAACTGAGATGCATAAAACCACTTATAGCCAGTTTGGTGATATAATGATAAAGAGGATAATTTTTTAAGCCAAATTGTAACTGCCAATGAACCATGGGCAGCTCATGTTACACCAGAAACAAAACAGCACTCCATGGAATGGAGCCACTCAAAATCACCCAAGAAAGTGAAGTTCAAGCAAACAGTTCGAGCTTGCAAGATCAGGTGGCAGATTTTTATGAGGATGGAATTCAGAAGCTAGCTGTATGATATCACAGGTGCCTTAATATTGGTGTTAGTTGTGTTGATAAGTAGATTAAGGTGCAGACTTTCATGTAAAAATAAAATTGTTAAAAAAATTACGCATGTATTTATATATATCAAAGTGGTACTTAAATAAAAAAAAAGCACGTCTCATGTATCCATACTGGAATGCAGTCTTAGGTAAAATTCCATTTTAATGTTTCAACGAGTGTTCAGTGATATACAACTGTTTTCATTGAGTTACACTGTTAGCTAATAAACATGTGATGATATATTTTGGTAATATATGATATATCTGTAAACAACTATAGCATTCCTCCAGACAGTGAGATTAGCATATCCACCTAGCATATGAAAGATCCTTGGCTTGATTTCTGATAAAGACATAGTTGGTTTTTCACATGTTGTACTCTGAAAAACGATTTAATAGTCTTTTCACTTGCATTGGAACTGAAATGTTTTGGAAAATGACTCATAACCATCTGGATTTGATTAATTTTGTCTTGTGCCTGTTACCAGTGAGGAAGAATCTTCTAATTTGTCTTTCCAGGAGTAGTGGTCAAAACATTCATCTGACAGTTGAGAGATCTGTTGTTTGATTCCTGTTGAGGGCATAGTTGAGTTTTCATTGAATACCAAAACGTTCTTCCTCTGATATCATATATATATTATTATTATTACATTAATATATATATATATGTAATGTCTATATTAATGTAATAATTTTAAATCAAATGTTCAATTTAATTCATATCTGTATAACAGTGGTTAAAAAAATACTCTCATAAAAAATTTGATTCATGCTGTTTTTCTAACATATGCAATTCTTCAAAAAATTTTCTTTCTTTATATTTAGCCATAATTTAAATGCATTCTATTTTCAAAAGTAAATTTTTGTAAATTTTCTAACTGAAACTGATTGTATGTTTAATTGATTATTTCAGAATAGCTATGTTGATCACCCATAAAGCTTAGATCTACTTTTAAGTTAATAATATTTTTATTAAGAAGAACATCACACAAAATAAATTTGTTTTCAAGTAGAAAGTTGTAATCTTTCCCTTCAAAATTAAAATACAGATTTAAGTCAATTAATAAGAATGGCAACACTGATTTTGATGTAACTGCTAATGCTTACCTTTACATATGCTTTGTTATAATCTTTTTCATTATTTTTCCCCTAGTTGCTCCTTTGTGCTATATTTATGAAGATCCAATAACACTTTACCATGTATTTCGAGAGCTTTATGTTCGATATTTCTTTCGGCTGCATAACCTGTCTTCTCATCCCCAGGTTTACTTTCGTTTCCTCTATAATTCAAATTTATCCTTTCAAGCTTATGAACTTTTAAGTATTTGCTGTTACTTTTAAAACATTTGCATGTTAGAAATGTGTTGTAACAAACTGCATTAAATCATATCATCCTTTAATCTATTATGTCCTTTGCTTTTACTGTTAACTTTGCATTGTACATACTCTTTGCCATTAGTTATATATATATATATATATATTGAAAAAATCTTAGTTTATATAAAGGTGTGATATAGTATAAACTTAATTTATATAAAGGTGTGATATAGTATCTAGAAATAAACAGCATTGTATGCAAAGAAATAATTTTTCACATTCATGAAATAACTGACTTTGGAATAGCTTTGCTTTTTTAAAAAAATTTTTTTAGAATCAGTTTTCTGATTTTCTTCTTAATTGTGTTAGCTTTATTGACTGTATATTAGATTACTTTATTTCAAAGAGAAAAGAGTTTTGTAATTTTGAAATTATCTATTGTGTGTTAATAGGAGACTGCAAGTTATATGTTAATGAACCGAATGGAACTGAGGCAGAATATATTTTAAGAGATGTCAAGCATATTGCATAACAATAGTGCTAAGTTGACTACCATGTTTTTTTTTGTGTGTGTGTGTGTCTGAGAGAGAGAGATTTGACTCTTTGGATAGTATATAGATTTAAGTTAAAGTATGTGAAAATTTATTGCACCATATTTGTTAATGAAGCGAGTTGAATGAGGGTGGCATTTTTTATTATAGTCATGATATTCTCTTTAAGTTGCAGCACAATGTACAGTGTAACCTTGGCTCCCAAATGACTCAGTTCACGATCAATTTTGTTCAAAAGCAAAAAAAAAGGCCATGGGTGATGTGCAGTATCTCAAGTTACAAACACTCAATTCAGCAATGCATGATTTTCAAAGTTGTTTTTAAGTAACTTATGATGCATAATTAATTCTCAACACTTTCTACAAAAATAATTTTATTATTTTCCATATCTTAACTCACATTAATAAAGGTGTGGCAGCAAATATTCTGAAAGGTGATGAATGCGGCTTGGAAGAATTTATGGCCAGATTAGGTTGGAGAGAGACTTTTAACACTTGTGACTTTTTTATTATGTCTGTAGACATAAACTGTTGGCTAGAAATTTAACAGACATAAACTGTTGGCTAGAAATTTAATGATAAAGATTGGAGAAGTTTCTAGAGTGAGCTAAGAAGAAAGACCTAAAACAACTTCAGAATAACGACAAAAAGTGATTAAGGAAAAAACATCTTTAGAAGAAAAACAACCGTAGCGTTCTGACACATGAAATTTGGGCAACATCAAGTTGTCAGGACTGCTGTTCCTTCTGGTTGATTTTGCAAACATAACTGGAGTCCTGAGTCAGAACAGGGAGCTTACTCAAAGCTATGTTCATGCATAGTAGAAAGTAAAACTAAGATAAGGAGGGTTAAATTTACCCTTTATTCTCACAGCATACAGGTACTCCTGCACTTTGAGATACAAAGGTCAACACTTTTGGTCTAGAACGTAGACAATAAGAAAATGAACTAACTTAACTAAGTAAGAACTAAGATGCTTTACAGAGACTAGCAATGCCAAGATTGGCCCTTTAATATTACATATGCAGTGAGCAGCAGAGTGCAAAGACTACAATACGTCTTCAAATATCTGCAAGAACTAAATTCTGCCCTTAAAGGCAGACAATGAAAATCACACACGTGGTAAAGGCCGTGAGAAATTGCTCTTTCACTACTACTCTTGGCTAAAAGCCATGTCTTAAATACTTCTAAAGTTTGCAACCTCATTTGCATGCACTAAATCTATTCGTGCTTATTCTGGCTGGAAATTGAAAATAAGGGAAGATAGTAAAGATTTAAAATAAAATAAACGTTAGTAAAACTTAAAATCCGTACAAAGTAAGATGCAAAATTTTTATGTAATGATATCACTGTGATAAAGCAACTACAGCATAAGCATTTTCAAACTCTGATAAAGCAAGCTATATCATAAGCATTTTCAGTGACAATGCCATGGCTCACTTTGGAACATTTTAAAATGTAGGTAACAGCAAATCACAATGGACAAATTTGAAGTGAAAGAGAGGCTTGGTGAGTCTCCAGCAGAGTCAAGTAATTCTTAGACACAAGGAAAAGATGAAAGTGGGTGCCCTCTAAGAGAATTATTATGTTTTTTGGGAAAGGAAATTTTGCATCTAATCAATAACATCTTCCTCATCATTTTACATTTATACCATCATCTTCACACACTCTTCTTCATACAAGTACAATAAAATTAAACTTTTGTCTCTTTTATTGATATAGTATTTTGTTATTAGTTTCATATTTTGGGGGGAATTCTTGGTTTATATAAAGTTGTGATATAATATATCATACTTTTTAATTGATTGTGCTGATCTTTTATATATATATACAAGATAAAAGGTTTGAGTTCAAAAGGAATAGCAATTCTGATTATCCTGCCTGAGAAAGAGATGTAGAGTAAGGATTAAAGGGCTTAATGACAAATTAAAATTAACAAAATAGAAGCAATGAAAAAAGTAATAATAAAAGAAGTAGTACTAATTCAAAAATGATAAAAGCTATATATTAATCACCCCTCTTTAATATTTGCAAACAGAACTTGTCAAGGGTTAAATATTTAAAATAACAAACTGGGTCGATTAATGAGTGCCGAACTACATGTTTCATTTCTCTTGACAATGTCATTTTAAATAAATTTCCTTTTTTGAAAAATAATATAAATGCTGAGCTTCCCCAACGTGCCATTCACACTCTAAGAATAAAACACGTAAAAGTAAAAATCAAAAACTTTTTGATATATAATGCTCAAAAAAGTTAAAAACAAATAAATTACAAAATTACAATAAGGTGAAAGAAAAACTAGTAGACCTGTGCAGAAAACCTTTGAAAACACAATTTACTTATTCATATGAGTTATTCAACATTTTATGAATAGTCTCATTTACAAGTAAAATGGGCTTTTTAAATAGCAACAGGTGAAAAAAGAAAAAAAAAATTATCTGTTTGGGGCTGCAAGATAAAAATGTAAAGATATATAAATCAAAATTAAAATTTAAATTAGCAATAGCCCCCTTAATTCTTCAATTTAATTTCTGTATTTCCCCTCTCTATTCTAAATACAGTGATAACTTTACCTGGACGGCATCATTTCTAGATTAATCCATATCATATGACTCCTTACATAGCTAATTCGGAACTCAAAATTTCAGGAACCGAAAACTTTATATCAATAAACTCTCATAATAGATAACTATGTACTTTGCTTGTGCTTTTGTCATTAGGACTGCACTGTTCTCTTCTTATTGCAATAGTATTAAAAATGTAAAAGTGTTGAATTAGGCACAATCAGAGTGCAAATGAATTGTGGCCACAGATGTCAATTGAAATAAAAATGAATATTTAATCTGCCTCTGCTGTCAAGATTGTTGTTTATTATGGATTAACATCCCAATATCTACACTACTATTTCCTATATTATTACACCTGGGTCTGTGAGATGCTTATAGATATTACTATCTTACAGATAAGATGTGTGATAGTCAGATGGAATATGGAGACCAAAGGAACAGGATATTCACCACACAACTTTATTTCTTGATGAATGATCTCTTAGGACATATATTCTTGGACATCACTATAGGTGCGGACATCACCCCACATTTTATGGGGTCCCACTATGGGACATCATGCCACATTTTAAATACAGTGTACCACATTTCAAGACAATACAGTGAAACAATGAGATACATGCTAGCAGGGACTGAGCATTTCAGCAAAGGGGATTCATAAGAGTTGAAATCCTTTGTTTAAGTTTTGAACTGTGGCTAGACAAGAGCTAACTGCATTATAAATGGCATAATGCGAAGTTTTCAAGTGATGCAGTTTAAAAGTAATGTAGCTAAATTAAAATCAAGAAGTAAGAGGATAAATAAAAGTTAGTAATTTTCTATCATATTTTATCTCTTACATATTACTCCCTTCAAAGAGAAAAAAAGGCTTAAGGATAGTCTTTTTAAAAAAAAAGCATTAGAGCATTAACAAAATGAAGATAAATTTTGTACATTATATACAATATTTTTCTTCAATGAAGGGGGAAAAATTACTTTACAAGGAAAAATTACAAAGACATAGCCTTTAGGTTTCTCTATGTCCCATCATTTTGTTCATAACTTCCTGATATCTTAATTATACAAAAACTAGACATTAAAATGTAATATGTAAATATTATATAATATCTAAACTAAATATACAGTCCAAGTTTAACTTTTTATATATATAAATTTATTCTTGAAATGTTTTCTCCAAATATTATAAAAATTCTGTTGAATTTGGAGTCCTAATTTTCCCATCAAGTAACTGAAAACATCCACAGTTCTTGAAAACCTTTGTTTGAATGTCATAATGTAAATTTTAGTCCTTGTCTTGTCTTTTGTTAAAACTATTGTAGTCAATATAAAACCAAAATATTTCTACTACGTACTCAGATTCTATTAAAATTACTTATTCATACATTATAAAACAAAACTATATTTTCTTATTGTGAAGCAAATGTACTTTTGAAATTAATAAACAGAAAACTAGCAAAATACAATACAGTAACAAATTAAATTTTGATGAAGAGTGCGTAAGTCCTGCACAAGTGAATCAGTGTAACTACTTGCTTAAATATAATAGCACATAAAAACCTCTGTTAGTTTACACAATTTAACTGGCTTTTAACATTTTATAAATATAACAAAGTTCCCATTTATGATTTATGGTCAATAAAATCAATTGCATAATTGAAATGAAAAAGTAAATATACAAAAATTCAAATTAAGATGAATAATTTGTATATTCAAGTTAGGTCTTGAAAATTTAGTGAATAAAATTTTACATTACCCTACAATAATTAATATACATATAAATGTCTAAAAATTTGTAGTGTGTGTGTGCGTCTGTGGCAACAGTTTGTGCTAAAACTATGGCTAGAGAAATGTGACTGGTGAAACACTGAGCTAGTTCATGGCCATAGCTGACTCTCCTAAAAAAATAAATTTCAGTATTAGGAGTATATCTAAGGAAATAATGGGCATGTGCTGTCACTGCTTTTATCCTGCTTAAGAAGAGGATGCAAAGAGTCCCTAAGAAAAGGATAGTGTGATTCTTGTGAGAGTACAGCAAAATATAGTTTTGGCTTTTAAGAATCTGCTATTCTAGCTAGATTGAAAATCATAGTTTCTCCTCTCCTTATCTCTGGGCTTTGGGAGACGTACATTACAAATTTGGAACATTAAAAACTATGGGAAAAAGGAAAAGAGTAAGCTAGGAAAGGAGCCAAATTGAGAAATTTAAATTTGAGAGTGAGTTTAGAGTCTTCATCAGATTAAAAGTTATATGCACAAATATTTTTTAAGGTTTTGAAGAAAATTTAATGAATAATGTGGAGAATAAAAATTTAAATGATGACATCAGTTACTTCTTAGTTATTGTCAAGATGATTTTAGATGTTATTGGCATACAGATAAGATGCATAATAGTCGGATAGAATTTAAAGACCAAAAGTAACTGAATATTCATGACATAACTTTATTTCATGATCAATAATCTCTTAGGACATACGTAGGGTGATCATAATTAAACTTGGCCTATTCAGAGCACTCTGTAGCTGTAACTAAAATGCAGACTAATTTAAAAATTGTAGAGAGACAATTGAAAGGAAGTGCTGAAAGATTCTGGAGGGGGGGGGAATTGTTCTAAAGATTTCCTCTAAGGAGTGCATTACAGACAAGCTGCTTGAAAAGATAGGCAATAAATAACTGTGATCTGTTTTAACTTTTTCAACCTTTAAGACATTTAAAAGTATTATTTTTACATTTTGAAGTATTATGACAGTACAACGAATGATAATTGTGGCACTACAAGTGAAGCAGAGGAATTGAACTAGGGTTGTGATTATAAAAAGGAGATTAAGTGACTATCATTTTTATAGTTAAGATGGCTATTAATTTACAGAATGTGCATTAATTATGAAACCATCCTACAAAAACCAGAGAAATGATGTAGCAGCATTTTGTTTGTTGACAGAAGTTTGTGCCAGGGACCAATTTCTTCAAAAGGTGTAAGAGGCATGATATCTCCATACGAAAAAACTGGGTCATTATGTGCTCAGTATCGCTGAGGGAAAAAGTCTATCAGTGTAGAAGTCATTCCAGGCATAGCAATGGCTGTTGTTGAGCAGTCACTGAGGAATGATCATGGTGTCAGTAGTTCATGTGCAGTGTCATGACAATAATATATATCATATGGAACAATGTGAAAGATACTAAGAAAGGTAGTGCAATTTTTTCCACTTAAGATCAGCCACAACCAGCAACTGCTCATTACCAGCATTGACTGTTGCTTATCTTTTGCGTAGACTTTTCTTGCCTGAAATGAAGTTGATGACTTCTGGCCGTGGAACATCCTCTGGAGTGATGAGGCACATTTTTATCTCAGTGCACACAATTCCATTACATTCGCCTAAAGTTACCACCTGGTATGGGTTCACTTCCTAGTTTATTGTTGTACCATTTCTTCTTCGAAGGAAATATGGACCCTTAAACATGCTCTGTAATGACCCTCACATATTGTGACATGCTGAACAGTTCCTTCCTACCTCAATTTCAGCAGCGACAAAGCATTGCATCTACCACTTTTATGCAGGATGGTGCCTCTAAATATAATGGACTCTATACACAGAGGTTTTTTTGTGGCAAAGTTTTACCAGTGATAGAATGATTAGGTCTTTATTACCCAATCCTTGGCCTCCTGATTTTTACTCTGTGTGATTTTTCGTTATGGGACCATTTAAAGAGTATGGTTTATTGGGGGAATCTTGTGACTTTGGCTGAACTGAAGGACCATATAACATTGTATGGGGAAAAGATCACAGGTGATCAGCTACAGTGAACACATTGCCTGCACATTTTATACCTTAATGAGGAGGGTCACACTGAACAAAATGTTTTACTTCACTAAACAGTCTTTATCAAATAAACGGTGTTTTCATTGAAGCCTCTAGCTCGTTTGCATTTTGATATAATATGTTACCTAGCAAATTTTTTTTTTTTTTTTTGTTTTTTTGTAAAATCTTTCAGCGCATTTTTTTAATTGTTTTTCTACAAATTTTCGAATCAGTTTGCATTTTATTTACATCTACAGAGTGCTCTAAATAGGCAAGATTTAATTATGATCACTGTATATTCCTGGTTTACATGTATTCTTGTCAGAGGTAAACTCGTGATTTACGTTATGGGTGCGATAAGCACTGCACATTTTGTGTACATCTTATCACATTTTAAGACAAACAATACAGCAAAGTAATGAGACACACACTAGCAGGGCAAGAGAATAGAAAAGTGACTGCGCTTTTCAACAAAGAGATATTTATAAGAGTCAAAATCCCTTTTTTTTAAGTTTCAATGGTGATAGAACAAGAGCTAATCACATTGCAGATAACATAATGGTGAGTTTTCAAGTGATGCAGTTTAAAGGGCACATAGCCAAATTAAAATCAAGAATTAAAAGCCTAAATTAAAGTTAGTAATTTTCTGTCATATTTTATATCTTACATCATTACATACACACATATATTGTATATATGTGTGTGTATGTATTTCCATATGTTTTGTGTATTGCACTTGTGCACAAAGTAGTGTTGTTAGGTTTAAGCAAACATTTGTTTCGAGAACAAATTAATCCATTTTACATTAATTCCTATGGTAAAATTGTTTTGGTTTATGAATATTTCGGATGATCAAGCCTTCAAGAAATGACTTAAGTTTTTGAATCAATGTTTCACTGTATTGTTCTAGATTTGAAGATCTTTGTGGCTATATTTCTTTCATTATAGTCAATCTTTGAAGAAGTTGGTTGTAGCAATCATCGTAAATCTGTTGAAAATGTGGCAGGTTGCCCATCATGCTGAAATTAACCATATTTAACTCAGTCGTATTCCAACTGATTAAAATTTATAAGAATAACGTTTTAATATTCACCTCTCTATGTAACTTTTTTTTTTCAAAAAAAAGTATGTTTTATGTTGCTTTTAAAAAGTTTGTGGCAGTTGTAATACATTTCCTTGAAGTTCAGTAAAGTCTCCAGACTTCTTCTTATAGAATGAGTTCAAGATTTGTAAAAATAGTAAATACAAAAACCCAACAACTGAAAGAAACACTATGCTTGCAGTTCATGGCATTAGCTTTATTCAATACATAGATATGTTTGAAAACTTGGATTGTCAATCAATTATTGTGATTGTGATATAATATATTGGGTGTCTTTGTTAAGTATTGCCAACCATTACAATAATATGTGCTGTAGAATGTATTAGCAGCATATGCTGGACATCTCTCAAGGTTATATATTGCCACTGTTATATTATTCTGTGTTGTTAAGCTGTTCCTAACGAGTGCAGTAGTGTTCATTGTGAATGCCAACTCAAAGGCCTCCTTTAAATGAAATTCCTTTGTAAATACAGCAGCTAGATATTAAAAGTAAAAAGAAATAATTAGTGCACTTAGTTCCATGCCTTCTTAAAATTTATTACCTATCCTATTTAGAAATAATCTAAGCTATTTATTTAAGCTGAAATGTGTACATCGCCTTTTAAAAGTTTTTTGAATTTTAATGGATGCAAAAACTTCTGTATTTACTAATGTGTATTAAATTTGTATTTTAAGTTTTATTTTCTAAATGCAAAATGCATTTTCTAATGTTTTTGATTCATTCAGATGGCATTTTTTTAAGAGAACTGTATATCAATATCAATTTAACAATTATTTTAATTATATATATATATAGATGTATGTATGTATTTAGAAAGTTTTTGAAAAAGATGAAAGATAAATAAGTAGAAAATCAGCACCTAGTGCTGCTAGATTTTATAATCGAATGTTTATGATTGGCCAGTTAATTATTTGGAGCTTTGAATGAAAGAGATTAACTTTGATTGCAACTGTAGTATTTTTTGTATTTTTACCTTTTCTATTCCAAATGTTCTTTCAAAATAATTTTGCAAAGTTCATGGAAATAAGGAATGGGTAGGGGATAATGGTTCTTACAAATCCTTGAAAAATTCTATTAATTTTAATTTCCCAAATTCAATTATGTATGTATGTATATATAATTTGTACAGAATGTGTAATTTTACTTTGTACAAAGTTTCATTATTACTCATTGTAAATGGCTAATTTATTAGAGAGATTCTATGAACCAATGAAGTTTTATAGTGTGCATTTTTTTATCGAAATAAGTAACTGAATTTTCTGTATTGGAAAGAAGATAAAAAAAAAATTTCTTCAGAAAGAATTCTGCCTTAATATACTACCATTAAAATTTAGAAATTTAATGAAGTATTATATGTAAAACTTATGCTTTAGTTTAATATAATTACTATTGTAACTTATGCTTTAATGTAATTTGAAGTACATATTTGAAAAAGAATTCAATTTACTTACATAAAGTCTTGAATTTCATTTATGCAATAAGCATTAGTGCCTGCCATAAAATTTTGTTTTCTGATTCCATTATTTTTAATAGTGCTTATTCTTTTATCTACAGCATGTTTGAGTATTTTATTTAACCAAATCAATTTCTTCTCCCTATTAAATTGTTTGAGAATATGGATAAATTCATAATAGTGTAAATAATATTGGGTTAAGAGAGAATCAAAAGACATTGAAATAAAACAGAAAATTAGGCAAAGCAACAACCTTCTGTTTGATCAAAATATGTTCCAAAGAGAAGATTTTTGATTTGCCTAATTTTATAGAATAGGTTATTTTTCTGTGTTTTTTTTCACTGCCCTTGAATTAACCTTGGATATCATACTTGAGATTATCTCAATTAATCAGGAGCTAATTATAAGTATACAGTTCTGCCAATTGGTTAATTGGTGGCTTTCATGCTATAGGAAAATTTTATTTTTCATTTTGAGAGGCCCCTCTTTTTTTTGTACAAATGTGTGTGTTCTATGAATGTTAATGCATATTTATGAGATGGTATGAATTATTTATATTCAGGTTGTGTAACACTAATTTATTTAAAAATGAGTATTTGAATAACTTCTATGTGATTTATTTATAATACAAGTATTTAATGCAAAAGTGTTTTAAACAGTGTAAATTTGTATTGATGTAATAAATTACTTGCATATCTAGTTAAGAATAAGTAATGCATGTATTACCAACTAAGCTCCTCAGTAGGTATATAGAATTTAATTTTTGCTATAGCTGCTATGTAAACTCAGAATATTTGATGTACTCTATTATTATTTTCTTCTGCTGTATATGTAGGAATATGTTTTCTTTTTAAGATTTGAATATGTTGATTTTTATTTTATAATTTGATTTTTATTTTATTTTATTTTATAATTATATTGTATAAGAGAATGACCAAAAAATTGTCTTTGGAAGTATAATTTCTCAGTTTTAGTTTTTAAATCATAAATGAAGTTAACTGACATGCTGTTTATGAATCTTGAATGTTTGAATGTTCATTAATCCATTTTACAAAATGTTAATTTGGGTACTGCAATCAAAAAAATAATTTAAATATAACTTAAATTAAAAAAGAACTTTGTTCTATATATTTTGTTGTGGTCAACTTTTAATGACGTATATTTTTTCACTTTTTCACTCACTTTCATATTTTATATATCATATATAAAATATGAAATTCTTTCTTAAATTATCTTATATAGCCTATAGCATGTAGAAGCTTTAAATGCTGCTGCTATGCATATTTCCCAACAAAACTTAATTCCTACTGCAAAATGAAAGTACTACTTTGATTAATTCATTCCATTTCAGAATAGAAGATATACAACTAAGTTTTGTAATTCACATTTGAATAAAATGCATAAAATTATAAATATCCTTTAATTAACTTGTTATATATGTTATTAACTGTGAATATCATACAAAATGTTAATGTTTAATAATATACTTGTTTCATTTTCCCTTTAGGGTGTTTTATCTTTGGCTTTATCGTTTGAGACTCTTCTAGATGAAGTGGAGCCCCAGTTAGCTTATCATTTTTCAGTTCATGATATATATCCGTAGGTTCACTTTAACATTTATTTTGGATGTTAACCTTTTCAAGGCCAAGTCCCAGAAACAAATATATCCAATTTTTAGTTTTTATTTCACATAGTGCTGTTTCAAATGCAGTTTTCATGTACTTGACTAACTCAATGTCCAATGGCATATGTCATAATTATATTTTTACTGTTACCTGTGTGTAGCTTCAAAATGATTGCATTTTAGAAGAAACTCAAAACTCTTCTATTTTTCAAATAGCAGAGGTTTCAGTCTGTTCCAAATAACAGAGTTTTCAGTCAATTGATCTCTTAAAATCAAGATAAGATTATTATTGTAACAAATTAAAATACTAATATTTAGATGTACACCTAAAGAGCACATGGGAACTGTGGTTTTTTATGGCTTAGTTCTATTTGTTAAAAGACATTATTTAAACTTTAGTAGCTCAAATTATCCACAACTTGCCTTTCTATTCCTGATATAATATATATATCAATATCTTATAACTTTTCTACTTTAGCATAGGTAACACCATTATAATAAATCAAAATTGAATTTTTATTAACGCTCTAAGCATCACAGGCTTGGCTTTGAAAATATTTAAGTTCTCAAAAATGCCATGAGTATGTGATTTGCTTATGATTATAATTCCAAAATGTCCTCATTTTGCACCTTAATTCCTAATTATAATGCATAACATTTATCCATTCTAATAATGCATAACAGGCATTAAAAATGAATCAAAAGATAAAAGTATTATATTTTTACTCTGCAAATAATTTTTTTCTTATATTTATAAAAATAGAACTTCAAAATTTGCTTTTTTTGTAAATTTTAGCCGATGATTATGCTTTATTTTTACCTCTAGGTTAAAGATAGCTATCAAGTGGATCATAAAAGGATTTTCAGGATGCCTTGCTACAGACCAGATCTTACAACTTTGGGATTGCATGTTAGCTTATGATTCTACTGAAATATTTGTTGGTAAGTTCTCAGCATATCAAAATCAAATTTGCACTGGGGGAGGAGAAAGAATTTGCAATGCACAAAATGCATTATATACTAATTTTTTTGTATATTTTTCAATGTGACAAGTATTTATAAATTATTTTGCAATATCAAAAGGTATTATTAATTTATCTTGATACAGATATTTTAACTTTTTTTAAATCCTTTCATTCTTTTAGCACAAAGAAATATTTAATAGGCATATTAAATGTAAAACAGTTTGTGTACACACAAGTGTTAATTTACACTATGCTCTAATTCAAAATCGTGACTTGTTTCAAGGTAATGTAGGTTTACTGTTTCTTTTGTAAAAATTGGTATGTATTTGCTTTCCTTTTCATTACTATTTAATGGTATTTAAGTATTGCTTATCAAAGCAGAAAAAAACATGTGTTAATGCTCCCATTGTTTCATGGAGTTATGAGGTCACCAGCATAGGTAATAATTTAAGTCATTTTTGTGAAAATATTGCTGCTAGTATTAATGACATAATCTTAATTTTTGTAAAATAGATAATGTAATTATCCACTTTAAAATCACACATTATTTGAACATCAGTTTTAATTTGGAATTAATTCAACATCATATTTAACTTGGAAATATTGTTAGATTTCTAGATAATTTTACAAAGAGAAATTGTGATTTAATGTTAATTTTCTAAACTTAATGAGCTTTATAGAACTTCCAATTCACACAGAGCTGCTGGAAGCATATGTCAGTTCACAGTGGCATATAATATTTTAAATTCAACAAATGCACATAAATTCATTAAATAAGTATATGGAATTTTTTCAACATTTGGTATAAATTAATGGTTTGTCGTCATGCAGATTTCCCTTTTCTAAAGCTACATTGATATTCTCTTCCTAGATAATTGATTAGGAAGTGTATTTGAAAAATTGTATTGCATTCAAAAACAGATTTCATGGTAATTTGAACAGTTTAGTAAGTCTTCTTTTTTTATAGATTGAATCTATGGTGCTCAAAACACAAGTACCTCATACATTCAGATATAGTTATTGTTTATATTATATATCTCCATTTTTTAAATATTCTGCTATAATATGGCTCGGACCTGAAGTTTTAAGATTTAAACTTCCTGATTGTAATTTTAACTTCTTCCAGGTAGGAGGTGATACATAGTTCATTATAATGGATATTAATAGTTCTATCTGTTGAATGAGTGATATTGTGCACTTGATTAAAATATTTAATACTTTTTGATTATCCACACCTTCATCAAAAGGTTGCAAAAAAGTGTTCATGAAACAAAGCAATATGTTTCCAAAATAGTTATGTGGCAGCCCAGGCATGCACATAGAACATGTTTATTTTGATAAGTGTGCAGTACCAATGTTTAGATGCCTTTTAGATGTTCATTATCTTAAGAAATTTTTTTTGAAATAATTCCTTTTTTATTTTATCAATTTACTTCTCTCTCTGTGCTAATTTATAGTTCTTAGTTAAATTCCTTGTGATTGTTTTGTTATGCGCATTACAAATATGTTTGCTACTTTGTATTAATTGTCAAACCAACACTTTGTTTTCATTATATACTCCAGGAGTGAGCCTACAGTGGTTAATAATTTAAGTTCTCAAGACAATTAAAAGCTGATTTAGAAATTCTATTATCCAGTTCTTTTGCATATTTATTTTTATCTCTAAAATGCTAAAAAGTGCTGACGTTAAATTTAGATAGGCATTTTTTCGTGGGTACTTTAAATATTTGATAATTTTCTTCTTAATTCAGTCACAACTAAGTGCTGATCTGTACCAGTACAAGCAACTCTGAAATTCCTAACGTCCAAAAGGACAGAAAAATGTGTAGCATCTGTCAATGTGCAATTCCTTTAAAGTCATTTCCATCGGGTTACTTTGTGTATATTTCCATGTTGAACTATAGTATTACCAATGGCTGTATTATATTATGCAGCCAAATTAATCAGTCTGTAATGCTTAATTTTACTGCATAACATTGCTGCTAGCAGTATATTGCTGCTAGTAGTGTCATGCCAAGTATACTTTCAAATGAAGAGTAAAAATACATCCTCTTTTGAAAATATTGAAATAACCTAAAATAAATTTAAATATCCCATTGTCAACTTTCTTTATACAGTGCTGCACTCAAATCATTACAGAGATCATTTTCCTTATTTTCCTTGTTCGTAGTTGAGGCTTGTACACTTATGATACTACACTTGAAAATGACCCCTTAATTCTGATTATGTCCAGCCTACGTTATCTTGCCTTAAAAAAATTAATTTAATTAAGAAGAGATGATATCATTACTGTAAGCATTTATAACATTTAAAAAGTTAAAAATACTTATTTATTAATTAAAAAATAATAGGTAAAATATACTGTGTTTTCTTAAAAGTTGTATCCCCCCCATGCATTTATTATTGAATCATGAAGAAGAAACTGTGGCATTCATTATCTTTTCTTCATCTTCATACTAAGTGAGAGAATTTTATTACTCTTTCTAAGATGATTATAATAATAGCTTTTTAAAATTAGGCGGGGGAAAAAAACTTAGTTTGCCGCTGTTTTAAATATATATGTCAATTATTTTTCCCCCTCCTGCAGCTAAAGAAGAGGAACTTACGTTTGATTGAAATCTATAGTTTTATTCAAAATTTATTGAAATCTATAGTTTTATTCAAAATTTAGTCTACTCTAAGATAGCTTTTTTGACCTAAATATAAATTTAACATTGGCATGATTCTCCTCATTTGATACAATAGCAGGTATTGTAAAAATAATTGTCTTGACATTTATATGCATATATTACATTACATTTAAATAAATACAAGATCATTATCGTAAGTTTGACAAAACTTTACTCACAGTGTCTAAAGAGAATTACTTAATCTTTCAAAAGAGGAAGATCGTTTTTAATGCAAAATTTGACATTTTATACGATTAAAAATTAGCTAAAATGCTGAGCTAACTTTTTTTTCACAAATTATCAATGCATTCTTGTTTGTTTTTACAGTTAGGGCATTCAGCAGTATTTACATCATCATTTGTGAGTTCTATTTTAAAATCATTCTTATATGATTTATTATTTCTATCATCATTTTCATAGTCGGCCTCAAAATGACTTTTCTTCAAATTTAATTCATGTAGTCTTTCAGAAGCACTCTGCATTATTTTTCTTTTCTTGGTACAGTATTGGATTTTCACAGTTTCTTTTGCAGCAATCCAAGCAAGCCATTCTTTATGTCATCTTCACAATTATTGCACAGAAAATGTTCGCTGCAAATTCTCGCAATCTTCACATTAGTAGAATCCTGTCTTTGACCCAAGTATCTATTTTTTTTTTGTCAAAAGCAAATTGTTGTTTGAAACAATTTGGAAAAATATGAAATATAATATCACTACCTTTCGTATTTCCATGAATTTCATGGCACTTTAGTGCAAGTCAAAAAGACATATTACATAAATGATACTTTATTGCGGTGGTCTCAAACTTACATTGCATATGAGCCAATGCACAATATGAAAGTAGCTGATGGGTAGAAAAAAAAAGGCAGGATTTATTTTTTCAAACAAAACAAAATTTGTTAATTAAATTAAAAACTTTTTACTAGATATATGTAAAAACATATGAACAAAAATAACGCAAAGAAAAATACCAAATTTATACTTATATTTTGCCTGAAATCTAAAAGTTGGTATCTGCAAGAAATTTCTGTTGGTCACAGTTTAGAATTCAAACAGACAGATAAATATTAAAATTTTCAGACTGGCATTTATATGTCTAATAGTAATATATTGAACTACTAAGTATTTTACTAAATATACTAAATCTTTCCAAGACAAAATGTGAGGATAAATAATGATAACCTAGTCTCTTTCTTTTATTTATTAGCTTTTTCTATCATGCAAAACAGAAGAATAATATTTGTATGTAAATTATTGTAAACATCTTTGTTTTTACTACACCTTTCAGCTACACCAGCTCATAATGTTCCAATTGTCATGAAGTTTGTAATCTTGGAGGGAAATTACTAAAAAATATCATCACAGATTGTAGATACTCATCAGCAGTCTGGTTATTTTCATAGATTTGTTAATTTTCAACTACGAAAAAAAAACTGATCTCATGTAAATGTACTCAAAAACAAAGTGAGTATTCTTATTACAAAAGTTCATAACTTAAGTTATTTATCTTTTGACAAGTGCTAATAGAAGTTAATCAAATTTGTATCACATTTGTTTTTGGTAATAAATATAATGTAAAACTGGACTCCAAACCATCAGAATCTTAAACTATTTCTTCAGATTCTTGTCATAATAATGCAAATTAATTTAAGGGAAATGTATTCACAGGCAATATAAAATTACTTCAAGGGCAGCCAGTTTGAGTTTACATTGTTTTAAAAACAATATATGTGATTAAAATTAATTTTGGATGTCCACATTGCTAGTTTTAAACAGGGAAAGTCAGAGCAAATGAAACATAATGATGTCAGACTACTTTTTAACCACCCGTACGAGGATCGCGTTGGCGAGGAGTCACACAAAAGAATGAGCTAGCCCTTCTGTTTAACCCAGCATCCATCTGATCTATAAATACCTGAAGGGTCATCTGTATAAAAAAAATATTCTTGCATTAGAATTTCATGCCCTTGATTTGCTTTCCAAGAGAGCAGCTCTGGTTTTATAAGATTAGAGTTGACGACTTTTAAGCCCAACAACTACCATCCTGGAAAACCAGACCTCCATATTTATAAACTCCTTGACAGTGCGTTGCACATTTTAGCAGTTTCTTACAGCATGCGATGAGCTACATCGAAACTATTCTTTCATCATATGGGGGCCCTTTAAAAATAAAATTAAAAAATTTTATATAGATAACAAATAACTGCTGTAACTCTAATAAAATAATTGGTGTTCAAATAACTATTTGTCATCTTTCTTTTTAAATAATTTAGATAATTCATTATTAATAATCGATTTCTAAGGAAACATTATTTGACTCGTAAATATCTGTTACGAAGTTCAAATTACTTGATTGGACACTTAAGGTTGTATAATTATTTTACTGTTGTAACAACTGGAATTCAACAATTCTTAACATTGTTTGAAAATGAATAATTTTATTTCTGTGGTTATAAAATTTTCCAAATTATATTAGATTATTTTTTCCCTCCCAATTTAGTTCTTGCAGTTGGTATTATGTCTTTGAGGAAACCTGTCTTATTACAAGCAGAAAACCAAGCAACTGTAGAGGTAAATTCAATTTCCTTCTCCATATGTCTTTGATGTATACAATGTGTGATCAAAAGTATCTGGACAATTGTGGGTTTTATTCCATCTTTGAAAATTGATGACATTAGTCCTATCTTGTAGCAACTCCAGCTGTCATTCTCTTAAAACTTTCCATCAAAATTTGAAATGCTGCTGGAATTGTCTGCCTTTCTTTCAAAGCAGCATTTGCCAGTTTCTTCACCAGTGTTGAATGTTGTGATTCAGTTCATGGCACCCATGTCTTTTCGTCCTAGAAAGAATGAGAGTTATTTAACTTTTATGTCATCACTAAGGTAGAACCAAAGTCTGCTCTTCAAGATAGGGTACAAGGCCATGTTGAAAAAGAAAAATGGGTCTTAACAAAGCTTTTGTCTCAGTATGGCCAGAATGAAATTGCCTAAAATAATCTGATAAGCTTACATTTCATAATTTCTATCACTAAAACCTCAAAATTTAGCTTAAATCATCAGAAGCAGCTCCGTTCCATTAAAGCACTTTCAGTGCTGAGAGAATATGGAGAGAGTGAATAGGTGTAGTCACATTGAGATTAGGTAAGAGAGAGTTAAACAAGGTAATAATGTAACATGAAAAATTTTTTAAATATATTTTTTATTCATAATGTAGTATTAGAAGAAAAATAAGTGTGGTTATTCAATACAACATGACATCAAGAATCACCAGTGTGATGAGGCAAACAAATTAGTTCTCATATGTTGATTGGTGTCATATGAATGGGAAAGAAGGTTTATGGATTGTAAGACACTGTGCATTAATTTTGTTTTAAATCAACTTAAAACTAGGTGAGTGGTGCAATATCTATTTGCATGCTATTTGTCTTTGGAAATTAAAATGAGTCCTGAAGAAACAGTTGAACAAAAGAAGAAAATCAGAGGTTTAGCTTGAACCACCTCACGAAATTAATTAAGAAAATTGAAGACGAATTACAAAATGAAAGTCCAAATATTGAAAACTGTTGCAAGAATCATTTGCAGTGTTAATTGAGAGAGAAGCTAGTTTATTAAAATATATTGAAGTTATTAATGCCAAAGCATTGTGCAAGAATCAGGAACTGAAATACAGTGTTCTTTAGAATGCAGCGAAGCATCATTAGATGTAAATCGAAAGTTGCTAAATGCATTCAAAATGTCACTGAAACCAAAACAATCACACAAGTTTCTGAAATGAAAACTAATTATAATACTAAATTACCTCGTATTACTTTAGAAACCTTCAACGATGATTTATGTAAATTTAGCAAATTTTGGGCTCAGTAAGAAGCTGCCATTCACAAAAATAATACTCTTCAAGATGTTGAGAAATTTAACTGTTTAAGATCACTATTCAGTAGTTCAGCTGCAATCACTATAAGCAAATTATTTTTAATAGAAGAAAACTATAAAAAAGCCATTGAAATTTCAACTGAATTATTTGGAAAGAAAGAAATATTAGTTTGTGCACATATTAACATTCTCCTGTCTTTGGTTATTGTACATTATTCAGGTGTATCCAGCATAAGAAAACTACATGATGAAATAACATTTCAAACTAGAAGCTTAGAAAGATTATATATTAATTTTAATTCTTCTGCTACTGTAATCTGCTACTTTCCATTTTATATAAGTGTATACGACAAGATTTAGTATTACAGTTTAGTAGAGAACAAAATTCTGACAAAGAGTCAGCAGTGTCAGATTTATTGTGATTTCTAAAGAAAGAAGCTTGTGAAACATTCTGAACTCTTGGTCTTAACCAACAAACAGTTCTGAGGAAGCGTGAAAGAAATACTGACAATTATCATAAGAATTTCATTCCAATTTAAAAAAAGATCGCTTCAGCAGCAATGCTTAATACATTAGTTGAAAAATATATGTGTGATTTTTGTTCTAAATCTCAGCCCTCAAAAGACTGCAACTTAATTATTTCAGAAAAACACAGAGCATTATATGACCAATTCAAGTGCAAGTGCTATTTAAAAAAAAGTGTCATAAAAAACCATTTTGTACGGCGAAATGGAATGAATGTAACATTTGCAAATCTCAATCGCATTTAGAGAGTTTGTGTGACCCATACAAGCAACAATAACAACAACAAATGCATAGAACACAAATGGGGTAAAAGAAACAAATGTTAGCTCAATGTTCCACAAAATGCTGAGTAAACAAATTACTAATTTGATTTATTATCAGACTTGAGGGCACAACTGGTCAGAAATAATTCTGCATTTAGTGTTAAGGTTGTTGTGTGATTCTGCATTTAAAAGATCTTATGTGTGTTAATAAATTTTTATAAAAACAGAATAGCCAACTTTTGGCTGGGAAAGATTAATAATTCACACCTTTGCATTTTCGAATCTGTCAGTGACAAAGTGTAAAAGAAAAAGACTTGTATTAAAAAAATAAAAGTGGATCTACTCTGATTATCGAGGCACTCAAAATTAAATGTATATATTCCAATGCAATAGCGAGGCCAACTAGACAGGTCATAAATAAGCTATAAGGAAAGATTTGCTGTATCTGACAGGAGCAACAGTGATGTAGCAGAGGTGCAGATTTTAATTGGGAATGATTATTCAAACTTTTTTTAACAGGGATGGATACATCGTTTGACAGAATGTTTAGTATTGTATGAAAGCATATTTGATTGGTCATTGATTGGTAGAATGAGGGGAGAGAATAAGAAACTAAGTCTGTCAGAGAGAAAATGGGTTTGTTATATAAGTTGATTTGGTAGAGGAATTATCGGAACGAAGTCAGGTATGAGAAGTAGAAAGTTTAGGAATTACTAATTGCTCATCGAAAGGGAATGAGTGTGATAAACAAATAATTAAGCAGTTCGAAGATAATTTGCAATATATAGATGAGTGGTATGAGGATTGTTTGTTGTGAAAAGGAGTCCAGAGACTTAAGAAGATAATTCTGGTTTAGCAAAAAGGTAGTTTGAAAAGGTGTAGCAAGAGTTAAAAAATAACAGCTTTGTAAGAGAACAGTTTTGGAAAATAATTAAATATCACATTTTGTGCAATGGTCCGTTATGTTCATGTCTTCTGAAATGCATCAGTGGTGGCATATTTTAGATATAAGAATTTGAGAGGAGAGGTATGTACATAATGTCAGAAAATAGGATAGCACCATTAAAAGAGCTAGAACCAGAATGGATGCATTCGTCACATTCATCATCTTTCATTTTTCTCCGCAGGGTTGCCGTTCTCAGAAAAAGCATCCGAATGTACAAAAGATTGAAGGGAAATGTCTCTGTTACAACGCAGCTTGGTGGAGATTTCTAACACTTCTTTAATTTTGAGGCTGTTTTATGCTGTGACTGTTTAAAGCTTTTTATCTTTTATTTCAGAAAAATTTTCTTAATTTGCAGTTAGGACTAATAGAAAAATCAATAATAGTATTCAATTTCTTGATCTTTTAAATTTAAGAAACAAAAGTTCTGTTCAGTTTACAATCTATCACAAACCGATTGACAGCCCAGCAATAATCTTTTTCATTCACATAAAACAGCTGCTTTTTATTTTTTATTGAAGCATTCCAAGAATTTTTGTTCCATACCAGAGTTTTACAAAATTGATTATGATTAGATGCTACAAATTGCTGAAAACAATAGACATCCTCTGGATTTTGTGGAAAAACGTACCGAGAAAACCAATAAACAAGCTTCTACAGTTATTTCACAAAAAGTAAATTTGTTACCAATACAGGTAACAATAGTATATTAATTAGAACTTTTCCCTACTGTCTGATCACCTTAACACTAGAAGCACCGAGCTTTCTCCCTACATAGAAGTGCCAACGGCAGTCAAATTGACTGCTCAGTGAATTAAATGTATATATTAAAATGGAAGTGCTTTAGAATGCTTTTAAGAATATTAATTATAGTTGTTAAAAAACTTCTATAAAGAACAACAGATTATTTTTATAAAAAATAGATATTTTATTATAAATTTCTACTTACCTTTAATAAAAATGCCTTTTGGAATTTTTGCACAGCACAACCTTTTCAATACTGAAAGTACGTTTTCCACACACATCACTTGTTTTGTTGCACCAATCTGGCACTGACGTCTTTACTTCAAGAGTCTCTTGCTAGAGTTAGAAATTTCCTAGGGCAATCTTGTGCTTTATCTTCTAAATGAAGCTTTCTTAACTCCTCTACCAAATGGGAAGCTGTGCCTTGTGATATATTTATCACTTATTTCTTGTAGATAACGTAGGCATTCATTCCTGTTAAGTGCAGAATATTATAGAAAACATACACAGGCCATCTACTTGAAACAACCCGAACAGATTATTTACACGTCATCTTTGTCAAGGATATTAACTCTACATTTGGTTTTATTGTAGAACTCTACTGTTTCTGGAAGTTTCTTCGTATGTTCTGAGTCTACATTTACACTCGGATGTCAGGTACTTAGTAGCAGGACATTTTTCTTCCTTTTTCCCTGATAGACCGTCAGTGTAGTTTCAACATTCTTTAGAAAACTGTTTCAAATAGTGGGGTTTTGATGCAGAATTTCTCTTCAATATCTTTTCTACTTGAATTCAGATAATGGCTTAAAAGACACATTACTACATTTTCAGAAAGACCTTCAGTTTCACTTCTCGATGTATCTTTTACAAGCTATGGAAAAGCACTGTAATAAACTTCGAGTCGATGTCGACTATATCCAAAATTTGATACTGAATTGGTCTTGTTTATTCGGCATACACTGTATAAACTTACACCTGGCTTTGAATGGAAATAACTGCTCATCCACAACTAGATTTTCTCCTGGATTGTAGGAAATTGCACAGTTCTGTATAAATTTATTCCAAATATCTGAAAAAAGTGCAAACTTATCACTTTCTAAACGCTGAGTCGTTGTTGACTTCAAGTCTAATCTTAGATATTTAATAATATCTCGAAAATGATTGCAAGACATTATTTCTCGAAAACAAAGTAGGACTCCATGTATTATTCCACAAAAAAGTCATAATCCATATCATTGCAACCATATGATCATCTTGCATAAATAATAGCAATAAAAGCATCAAGCTCTTTTAAAGATATTGTCAAATTTTCTTCATTGTTCAAAACCATCTTTGCTTCCGTGCACTTTTTAGTATTACTAGCAGTCAGTATGACTGCTCGTGGCGCTTTTAGGTATAACTAATAATATCTTCGTTAATTTTAATTTTATTCGATTCATATTTGGTACCAATAATTTTCGAGGTTTTTTAGGAAAATCCAAAAATTTGTGACTTCTCAGAGGGTTTTTTAGGTATCCATGGTGAAATGATGAAAGCAGTCAAAATGACTGCTCTGGTGCTTCTAGTTACATGAATGTTAAAATGTTACATGCTAAAAAGATCTGGCTGTAAGCTTGGCCATCACCCAAACCCTATCCATATGGAAATTTTTAAGATCAGTTAAATCTGAGATTACCACAATAGATACTTCAGGTGTCTATACTATCCCAATTCACAACAAAGATACAAGCACTGAAATTCAATATATATACCCAATATTAAGAGAACTATCAATAAGAATTGCCAAAATTAAAAAAAGATATCTCAAAGCTCTCTGCTGACTAATCCATCAACGGAAATAGCACATCTTTAGTCAAATACTTTGCCGAGTTACTATGCTCAATAACTAAATGGGACAGGCCAAAGTCATCATTAAACCCCAGCATAAAAACGACCTGAAAATTAGACAAGCATTTGAAATCACCACTAAACCATGCTTTGAAAGAGAGCTTTTGTTCCTCACATCTGAATATGACATCCTCACACCAATTCTAAGTGCAATATAAAGCTGCAGAAACTAATAAAAGATAGCAAATATGATCAAACCATCCATTATAGTTCCAGCTAACAAAGAAGATGGATCATCTGCAAAAGCTGCTTTACTTTTATTTATATTTAAACATGGTCTCACCCTGTCAACCCAGAATAATTTATCTTATTTTTAACTGAAGATGAGCATTGTCATCTATTGCAAAATATCTGAGCTAACAGACGAACTAAATACATGGAGTTCTAAAGACCTTGTTCACAAATCTGGGACAGGTTACAGAAAATTGAATTTCCATCAAGATGAATCCACTACAAACCATGAAACTGCATTTGTGGAATTGGGAGCTTTAATGAAGATGGTAAGGCAAGTTGCATGTTTCTTGCTGCCTCCAAATCAAAACATGTTTAGAAATACAGTTCAGGCTATACTAAACTTGTCAGTACACAGAACGTTGATCCATTCATCTTGGCTGCACTGAACATAGCAACGGCACACCTTAAATGGACCCCTTGGAAGTGAAATGCACACCCATTTGATTTTCTTGCATAAAGTCCACTTTCAAGAGTACTTCATGTAACAGCAGATTTGAGTTTCCTGTGGCAGTCTGAAGCCAGCCCAGTTTTCAGTTAGTCACTTCACAGTTTCTTTGAGCTGATAATGACAGAAAATGGTCCTCAGATGCTATTGTTGCTCTTGACTAGATTGTCTCCCGATTCGCTGCTTGAAAAAATGGTTCCAAATTCTTAATATGACCTTCTGATAGAGATTCAGATCTTAGGCAACTGTTTTTGTTTGCTCTCGGGAGCCTACCAATTAATCGTCACCCTTAATTGAAATGATGCCTTTGATTCATAACTAATGGATGCTCATCACATCCAAACTATATTACACACCTGAATTCCAATTTGTGTCCATTATGCAACATATTAGTCGCAAATTTACATATTTCATGCATGAAATGCATGGAAGTCCAATTTAGCATTCACTTGCAGATAGTTAACGTAAGTAATTATATCATGAGATAAAGGTTGAATCAGTTGACAATTTTTTTCAGATTATCCTCTAATTTTGACAAACATATATTTATATATTACCTGTACATGTATAAATAATATTGAAAATTATTTTTTAACTTGATTTTCTTCAAGCAGTGATTTTCCAAATTTTCAACCTTGGAATAGATTTGTCATTATATACTAATGTCAGATTTTATATATTAACATATATTTTATACTAATACATAAAAATATGTATAAAAATTTAGACACCTTTCTCATGTGATATTTTTCATTTACTATTATGAAATGTGTGTATTTAAATAGTTAACCTTTTGGCAGTTATGAAATGATTTAATACAGAAATTGCACTAATAGGAAGGAATAAGGCTAAGCATATTATAATGTTTAGAAGATAGTAGTTCTAGGATAAATCTGGCTACTAAATAAATTGAAAGTAAAACATATTAACTTACATTTTAGAATATACTGGCTGACATATCTGCAGTTAAAGTTATTCCTGTCCTCCATGGAATGCTTAACAATACACGCCACACTGGTTATACCATTGGTTCTTCAATTTCAAGATGAACTAACTGTCCATGTAAAGAATTTAAAGAATTATTATATTTATTACTTTCAAATGTTTTTTCTAATTAAAGTCACATTAGCTAAATAGCTAACTACAAATTAAATATATACAAATATTTATTTATTGGTTTGTAAATGTCAATTGAAATGTATATTTAAGGTCATGCATGTTATTTATTTTGTAAAAGTCTTTGTCTAGAACTGTAATATTTTACTTTGATTAAAGTATAATTATTTTTATTCTTTGTCATGACTTAATTTATTCCCATGTAAACAGCCATATTAAAATATGTGTGTGTGCGTGTGCATGTTAGTTAGTTAGTTAAACAGTCTGTACAACAAAATACAATTCAAAGTCTGAGAACTAGAATTGTTGTAACTTTGATGATGCCCAAACATTTCAGGTTTTAAATAATTAATTTAAATCTAGTTAGCTGATATGTTGACATTGCAGCTTCACTCATTCCTTAAGTCAAACAGAAAAATGCTAACTTCCAGAGAGCAGGCATGGCCACACTAGAGGTCAGAATTCAGGGGTGGCAATGTGTATTCAAAATATGTTGGCTCAAAGTACCATTGTTTTTCCACCATGTGAGGATCATACAAACTCCTCATTATTTAATAATAAAGATATTATCACTGAAGAACTGCACGTTTTCTAGAATAGGAATATGGGAAAACCCAGAAGAAAGTTTCTTCTGATGAACAGCAGGAAAATACAAAGATTATATACCTAGTGCAACCATGAAGAATTTTGGGTAAGTGGGAAAAGATTCACAACTGAACAGCGGAACTATCCTGAAGAAGGATAGGGAGAAGTTAAACCCTTTTAGGCAACTTCTTGGAACCAGACATCCCCACCTAGAGAAAAAAAGGCAGGTACATGAAAAGAACAACCAATCCTCAAGCAGAAGATACAATCAAAACTGAATTGAAAAATTATGTGTAATGTCACAAAATGCTATTAACACTAGCCACTTGTGTCTAAAATAATAATCATAAAAAAATTTATATAATGATTCTGATGAATCCAGTTAGTGTAATTTCATAAAAATTTCGGCCAAAAGTTTCGCTGAGAAATCCCAAATTTTCAAAACTTGATTTGATGATCAAGTAGTAAACTTGAATGAGAAGTGATTCAAAGCAAAATCTCATTTTGAGACTAATAGCTCCTTTTGGCCTAAAATTTAAAATTTGGGCTTCAAGGTACACATACTTGAATGCACCTTGAAGCTTTAGACATTATAGATTTACATGGCCACTAATCAAAATATTTGTTAAAAAGCACTATTAAAATGACAATCTAAGTTCATAGTTTAAAACACACCTAATTCATAACATTGGATTATACATTAAAATCTACAAATAATTTGTTTTGTAACAATAACTCATAACAAAAAATTTATTTTGAAAACTTCTCAGACATTTTGGCTAATTTATATCAATTTCCTTCTCTTTTAGCATTTTTTCTAACAATAAGAAATTTGTTTCAGTAAGCAAACCAATGTCTCCATTAGTTTGTTTCATCTCCTGATTTGTCAGTGTCTCAACAAAATATCTTTAAAGTATAAGTTTTATTCTCAATAAATTTCCACTTCATTTTAGATTTCTGTTATTCTAAAAAAAGCTTCACATCTCTAGAATGTATAGCAGAAACTACAAATTTTATTTCTTAAGTAATATGAACATTAAGAATAAATATGAAATGATATATGGTCAGGGTCAGTAACAGAACTGGTGTAGCAGAATTTAGTGAAGCACCTGGTAACAAAATCGAGGGATGGCAAAACTTTTAGAATTTAGGACCCACAGAGATTGCATCAAGTGGGAAAATATCTAGTGCCAGCCCTGTGTATAAGACTCAGACATATAAGAAGAATCTTTTAAATTGTGAGATTTCAATTTCTTTATTATTAGAAAAATTCCTGTATAAGAATTTAGGGGCAAAAAATTTTTACAATATAGGGAGGCATTAGGAAGCAGAATTTTAAGACCCACAGAGATTGCATCAAGTGGGAAAATGTCTGTGTATGATGCACTGATACATATAAACTAATCTTTTAAATTGTAAGATTTCAATTTCTTTACTATTAGAAAAATTCTTTTCTGTATATGCCTGTGAATGTGATACGATAAAAAGCATTTTTGATATTTTCCATGTGTATGTCTAGTGAAAATAAAATAAAGGAAGATAAACATGTTAAGTAAAAAACTTATAGTATCAGAAGTTAAAACATTCAAATATTATGCTTTCATTGTTCTTCTAAAAATTCTCCAAAAAGTTAGAAATTCATGACAAACTTTAAGTACATCCATTATGCGTTAATATCATGATGGCATTTTTCATTTTGTCACATTTTTCTGGAATCTTCTAAAATCGTGGATTTATAAGTCGTGCCTTCAAATCCTTCTAAAATTTCTGAGGTGCAATGTGTAAAATCTGAAGGAAAAATTATCCCTACTATTCCTGCAACAGCAAAAGGCCAGAACTTTTTTGAAAAAAATTCAGAGATGAAAAGTGTAAAATGAATTTTATAGAAAAACTCATACACTGATCTCAGAATTTTTAAAATAGTTGCAATAACTATTTTGCTTTTACCAAGAAGTGTTTTGAAAATTGTGCTTTATATCTTTTTTACTTTTCACATTCATTATATTATAAAGTCTCCCAAATGGAAAGTAAGGTCACTTTATGACTATAAAAAATAAAAATTTTTTATTTTAATGTTATTTCTTAAAATATCATTTTAACATATTATCATTATTTTAATTAAATTTATCAATGTTACAATGTTTTGAAAAAATTATCGAAAAATTCACAAACCTCCAAATTAAAAATTATGCATAGAAATTGATTTTAAAATCATCAGAATGTTGATAAGTTACCAAATTTAGAGCCATTAAAAGACTTCACATGCCCAAAAGCAGAAAATTGTGTTTGAGCTCTTCATTAGCAAAAAAGAAATAATTTGGAATTGAGAAACTTGAGCTTTATATTAGAAGTAGGAATAAAGTCAAACGATGACAATCAAATACATATTTGTCAGTGAATCCCCAAAATACACTCACTTCCAAAAGTTAAGCAGGGAGAGAAAAATGCTAATTTCCGGAAGCCAATCAGAATTGAAGAGGATGCAATTAGCTGCAGAGGTAGATGAAAGTATGCAAATATGTTAGGTAACAGCCAATTGCGCTTTCATGTCAAGAAATACGCAAAAAAGGCAGTCTTATAAGAAGCCAGCTTTATGAAGGGTTACAGAAGTTGCTTATAAGTGTTGACAGAAGGTCTTTAAAACTTTCGTACAATTTGTTTTCAAGACATACGTGTTTCTATGACTTCCAGAAGACGAATGGAAGATTCTGAGCATTGGCTTGCTGTGGGGTGCATTGAAGCAGGACAGTCGATATCAGATGTTGCTCTTTTATTCGGTGTTTATCATTCTGTAATTTCACGTTTGTGGAAACAATTCCAAACCACACAGACAGTTGTCCGAAGGCCCGTAGCCGGTTGCCCAAGGGTTACAACCCCTGCGGAAGATCGATATATAGCCAAGCGGAATCGCAGAACGACCTCCACACTTGTGACATCTATGGTTACAGCGTCCATTGGTAAGGCGATATCTGCAGCTACTGTACGCCGAAGATTACATAGGAATGGACTGTACGCCCGGGTACCTCGAGTTTGTGTTCCTCTATCCGTCCAATCAAGAGGGGCACGATTACAGTGGTACCGGGAACATGTCAATTGGAATGTGTCTGACTGGGGCAATGTCACGTTTACTGATGAGTCAAGATTTGCTCTGGAACCCGATGACAAGCATATAAGGATATGGCGTGAAAAACGAGCACGCAATCAATCCCAATATATCACCGAACATCACGCATTCCGAGACGGAAGCATTATGGTGTGGGCAGGGATTTTATTAGGATACCGCACCAACCTGCACATCTTTAAACGGGGTTCTTTGACGGCTCTTTGGTGTCAAGATGAAGTCCTAGTACCATTGTGAGATTGTATGCTGCAGCAGCTGGCCCTACTTTTGTTTTAATGGATGATAACGCACGTCCCCATAGAGCTGACATCGCTGATGACTACCTGGAGAGTGAAGGGATTGCGTGTATAGCGTGGCCAGCATATTCGCCCGACCTTAATCCCATGGAAAATCTTTGGGATACTCTCAGCCGTGCTGTATCTTCACATTTCCCACCTCCAGCCACTCTTATTGAGCTGGAAACTGCTCTACAAGAAGAATGGCGATTGCTTAATTCTGCAGTGGTTGACCACCTAATTGAAAGCATGGTCACAAGGTGTAAACTTTGTATACAGATGAGGGGGGATCACATACCCTATTAATGTCTTTTTCTTCATTTTATGCTGTTTATTTTCACTCTTTACATAATTCTGTTTAAGTCTCCAGTATATCATTATCTGATAACTTACAAAAATTTAATATTGTTTTCATTGAATTTTGTGTCAATCAAAGCAGTATTTGTTGATTTTTTTGCATTTTATATCTTCGTGCTTAACTTTTGGAAGTGAGTGTATATTCCTCCAAAATGCAAATTCAAAATGGCAGTCATAGAAAACAGAAATTTCTGATGATTAAAATTAAGGACTTTTAAGGACCAAAATTCATTTCCGAAAAACCTAAGGCCTTTTAAGAACTATATGATCCCTGTTACTAAGATTGGTAATTTTTTTAATATCCTTTGAGACTTTATCCATTGTTTTGAAATTCATGATAAAAATGAAGTTATTCCCACAGTCCATGGGAAAGTGATTCACATAAATTAATATCATCCTGGAAGGGACTGTGTTCATTATGTGAGGTACCATAGAGTTACTCACTTAATTGCTTGGTTGAATAAATATTTCCATCTACCCACTGAAAAATTCATAATCTTAATACACATAAGAGAATGTAAAATACATGTACATGTAATATTCAGGTTTTCCCATTATGGAAATAATGACTTTTTTCAAACCAAAAATATCCAGATAGCACAGCAGCATTACAGCTACAGAAAATTACAGTGCAAATCACTCTTGAAACTGCTTAAAATCCACAGTAAATAATTGCAATGCTATTAAAATTTACTTGAAATTCAATTAGAATATAGAAGATATTTACTAAGACAAGAAATTCCTTAAATTTTACACACTGAGGAAAAAAAAAAAAGCTCAACAGGTAGATGAATACAAAGTCATATTTATTTTATACAATAAAACAAATTTAGTTTTACAAGAAAAAAATAACAAATAAATGCAACGTGAAATGGAACAAAAGGAGCTAAATAAAAACTTGGTTTCTTATCTGAAGTAATTTATGCACCATTAAATCAATTTTTAAGAGTTTTATTTACAGTTTATAAGAAATTTATTTTGGTTCTGACATTCCAAATATATGAAAATATAAATGAGTCACATTTCATATGTTATAACCATTTAAAATTTGATGGATTTGAAACTACTTTCTAAAGAAAAAATGTAAACTTAACATTTTAAAAAATTGTAAAATAATATATACTGCACTAAAAAGTCTCTTCTGCTTGTTGACTAGTGTTTTAAAGCTAAAAACGTTTGCAGTCATTAAACAAATGCTTAAATTTCATCAAAAATAAGCAAGTTATTTAAAGTTCTTGAAATTCACATACAGTAATTTCTCACTTATTCACTTAATTAATTTGGATCACAAATGTAAAAATTATATTCATAGTTTCATATGTGCACAAGATTTAGAAACAGAAATGAATTAATGTAATTGCACAGAATGTACATTGCATTGCTTCAAATCTAACTCACTGCTAAATTATTTTATTTTTGATTTTCTACTAACACATACTGCTGCTCTTATTACATTTGTTTTATATGAGTTAATACATAAATTATAAAGAAATAAAAAAAGTTGAATAAAGACATATTTTAATTATCTTTAATAAGTTATGAAGTAAACTATAAAAGATAAAAAATAAAAGAAAAGAAAATGAAAAAAAAAAGTACAGTGGAAAACTGTATTTAAATGGTTAGCATGAGCATATGTTGATATACTATGTATTTAAGTAAGACAAGCATAAATTTGCAAAATTTATATTTCTAATCCAGGATTTTTCAATAATTTAGATAATTTAAAATTATTAAGTCAAAGATTTAATAAAAATTAGAATGAAAACCATTCATAAAAAAGCAGGTCTGACATTCAGAAGTGAACAAGATTTTCAAAAATAAAACAATAACAAAATAGAATAATTATCTTTGTTATGCAGGTAATAGTATGTAACCCATTGCAAAGTTAGAAATACAAATATTAAAAAACTCTTCCATCTTAAGATAGCTTGAAAATTGGTTTACTACAAATTACTCTTTTTTTTTGTCATAAAACACTGCTTTCACACCAACTTTGCCGATGGATCATAATGACATAAAGGAAGTTCTAACAAAGGTCTTTCATAACAACAGCATTTGTCATTTGGTAGTATTATCCAAAAGACAGAATGAATGATAACAGTATAAGACAAATGGGAAAATAAGCCATATACTATCAATCTTAAATCCAACTGAGTTAATACAAGGAAGAACTGATAACCCTTTAACCCTTGAAGGATTATACATGTAAATTTTTGTATAAAAGGATGATCCAATTTGTTACATATGAAAACTTTTGCCAGGTCCTGATGAATCAGATTTGGGTTAGATAAACTGGACAAAAAAGGAATCAATGTACAAAATAACAGAGTCCCTTTGGAATTGGAATTAAAAAAAGAAAAAAATTTATTTCAGGCATTTAAGATTCCTGTAATGCCAAGATTATGACCATTTAGGATTCCAGTAATGCCAAAAGATTGAGATTATTATTGACATCCTTTTTTTAAAAAAATAAAAAAAAGGAATGAAGATTTTAATATGAAGTGCTGGGTATGCTAAAAGTAACAGGAACAATTAAAACTTTAAAAAAAATTCTGAAATTTCAGATATTATATTACTCCCAAAGGGGCATTTTTTTTTATTTACACACACATGGGCTAAAAATATTTAAAAACAGCATATCTTTAGAATTTCCGACAGACAGTTTTATGCACTGGAGATTAAAATGTTTTTTCCTGTACAGTGTTGCCATTGCTCACTTTGAAATCATTGAGTTTGTTAATCAAAAATATGTTAAAGTTTTACAAAATATGAAATAGACAAAAAACAAATTTGAATTCCAAATTCGGACTACCAGGTGCCCATATTATGTTATTCAAAATTTGATGGCTCTAGGTACCATTGTTTTTTCACAATGTGAGAAACATACAAACCTTCATGAAGATTCTTCATTATTTAATTTCTTTAATACAGGGTAATAATATTTGGTGGCAACAATTTGAAAAGAGAATGAACATTTACAGTGAACCGATACAAAATGCAGTTTTAAGACGTAACAGCCCTCCTATGCTAAAAAGTCCAAAATTGGTTTGAACTAAAAAAAGTCCAAAATTGATTGAAGGGAGAAGAAGGTGGATATAATGGATAACATGAACCAAACAAATTTACAAGAACCAGTTTTTTTGTCAGGTATGGCATTTATGCTTAGTAATTTCTTTAGGCTTTTCAACAAACTATGAATTAAAAGTATGTTAAGAACATTAAATTTCACAGAAAATCTAAATTAAAAATAAAATCATGGATCTGTTTTAGAGGGAGGAAATGGCAGTCTCTTTAAACCATTAATATTGTATTAAAATTAAATGCAATTTGAATATTTGATTACTGAATAGCACTAATGTCATTTAGTATTTATTCAATGTTTTTTTAAATCAATGCAAATGTTTCGACAGAAAAGAAATTATTAATACAAAAAGTGTAATTTGAAACATTAAATTGTCCTTTTATTTAAATATATATTTATTGTGTGTGTCTGTGTTAACATTCCACTAATGTACGTTAAATCTCACTTCCCTATTAATCTAGATTAATGAAGGCTTACAGTATTTGAACTTTAAAACTTATTAATGAGGAGAGTATCATTAAGAAAAGAAAGAATTGCAGATATTAAAATTTAAATATTTTAATTAAAAATGCCCTTTTATTTCATCAATTCATTATTACAAAAACATAAAAACAATTCATAAACTCTTATAAATATTGGTCTTTCAAAGCAAGGACTTTAAATGCAAGAACAAAATTAAAAATACAGAACACTTCTAAATATCAAAATTATACAAAATCCTTTTACAACAATATATGTTACATATTTTACAAGAACAGGAAGACCTTGACAGAGGAAAATAATACAATTGCAACTGCATCACTTGTACTTAAATAATACATCAATACTTTATCAAATGTACAATCCTACAAAACTGTCTTACTATTTTGCAGATATAAGGTCTTACTGCACTTCTAAAATTTTAGCATTTTTAAATAAATTTATAAATTCAATACAAATTCTAAAACCAGCATACAAAATATAATCACTTTGTTTGATAACATAATGACTTTAATGCTTCATTCATTGCAGATTTGAGACATGCACATGTATTTTAATGACAGAGTATACATGTAACTCAATGCAGTTCAGTTTTAAAGTATCCAAAAACTTCAGATGGTGATTTTAGGCTGGTCAAGCTAGGAAGGAATCATTTCTATACAAGCCAAAAAATAATATTTTTAAATGCAATATTAAACTGAGAATGTTTTTTTTAAAAATTTGGATGAATTGTAAATATTTCTGCTATAGTTTCATCATTGTCTGAAAAGTAAGTAACAATAATCTCATACATAAAGCCTTGATTACAATGAGAATGCAAAAATTTTGATGACTAATTTCAATAAATCAGGATATTGTTAATATTTGTAACAACTCTCTCATTAAAAGAAATTTCTAAGTAATAAATATAAATAATCATAATTACATAATATTACTGTATTTTAATTAACACATTATTACAACTGATATATTATAGTAATATAAAATATAAAGGAAATTACTAAGAAAACAAATATCTATTCTTAATGCACTGACATGATTAAAAGTACATACACTCTTAAATATTATCACAGGCTTCTAATTGCAAAAGCTACAAATTCCATACATAATACATCATAATAATTCACAAATTAACAATTGGATAGATTTAGTAGTTGATTCCTTTTGGCTTAACTAAATCTTAGTAAGAAATACATTGACTGTCTTCAGACATTTGTGCTATTTTAAACAGCACAAACTGTGGCAAGCCTCAAGTACAGGTGCACCAAACAGTGGACTTTCTTTACCAAAGTTACCACAGGCACTTATCTCGTATGAACTGATGACTGATCAGAAATGCTGCTAAACTTGAGCTATAAATACACAGCAACACTCTTTGGATTTTAAAATCCCAATTAACCTATAGAGAAAAATACAGTTTAAGAAAAAGGGGGATTAAAAACTATACAAAAATTTTAACTTTTTAAAATCAGGAATAGCACAAACAACTCTTAACAAAGCATATTTCATACTTAAAAGCTTAACTGCCAACAGATTAGGATTTTTTATCATATAATATGCTATCCACTTGTGTGACCAGACACTTCATCAATCATTATATAGAGAGAGCGTTTTGAGCGATTACTTTCTTGCCAAGGTATTTTAGTTTCACCAATGAAGCCAAAATGGCAAACCTATAAGTCACTACTGTAATGACCTTCATAGTTACGATTGTGTTCTAATGAAAGTGTTCGAAGTTTTCAGTTGCTTCTTGTGAGTCTTAATTAAGTCTTTTCACTAAAGTTTTATAATTTCACTTACATTTTAAATTCTCTGGATTATATATATGCTAATTGATTAAAGGTAAAATTTTTATTTAAATTTTTCACTGAAGTATTTTATTATTTCACTTAAATTTTCAATCTTTAGCTAGTATTCTCTTTATTTAAGGTACAAGATTTTAATTAGAATTTACTTAGTTTTTTAATTTGCTTTAGGGAGGGGCCAGAATTTTCAGGTGAACTATTATAATTAAAATATATTGACATGGTTCATCAGCTAGTTCTGGATACAGAAAAGAAAGGATTTTTGTGGAAGAGAGATTTCATTTGATTTCAGTGTTCCTCCTCCTGATGAAGTGGCATTGAAGTTGATTGAATTCCTCTTCTATTGTGTGCATTTTTCTTTAAATTTCTTCAATTTTTTTAATTGGGATACTGTTTGTTTGAAAAGTTTTGGTTTTACCACTTTTTAAAATTTTTTATTGCATTTATTAATTATGAATTTCAGTTTTTGCTCTTTGTCAATAATTAGTTCTAAATTTCTTACTGTATGTCTTTACTGATAATGTTTCAGCAGCTTAATGCAGGAAAATATTAGGCATGTTTATATTTTTTTTTAAAATTGTTTTATAATTTTATATATATAAAGATTTAATAAATTCAGCTAGTGTAATTTCATGGATCCAGCTAGTAAATGTGGACTATTATTGATGCAATTTCTGCCAATGTATAAATAAAAACAGCATCTGTAAATGTGTAAACAAGACCATTCTGCTGCTAAATATCAATATATTATATACATTGTGAAAGGTATACTCCATTTCATCTAAATTCCAATAATTACCGGTACCTTGTCAAGCTGTTGACTTTGCCATTATTAAAAAAATCTGATGTGTACACCACATGACTTCCTTGCACAGAATAATAAATTATACGCATTTTTTGCTGCATTTTGTTTAAACTTATTTCCTCGAAGAGAATTTCCTCATTAGAGATATATTTCTCATTCAATTAATTCAGTTCTCACTTTGCGACAAGGTAAAAATACATAAAACCTCAAAATATCTTCATTAAAAATTGAAAAATATAAAACATAAATACAGTTAAAACAATTTAAACAATTTTTACAATTAAAATTACAGTTTCTATGCAAAAACAAGCAATTCGGCTAGTGGGCAAGAAGACAGATTTTTCGGTGCACAAAACTGAAAGTTTACTTTTGGTCTCACTCAGCAAAAAGACACTGAAGGTGTAGAAACTGGTTTAAATTGTTATGGACGCTATGCTGAGTCACTATATGAGCAAATTTAATAACTTAAATGTTAGTTCCAGAATGGATTAAGGATGATTTAATTCGCAATAATAAAAGAAGACATTTGTTGTTGTAAAGCTCAGTTTCTCTAGATTGGTAACAATCTACTATTCTGCTGAGTTCCAAATGTAAACAAATATGGCTGCTATAGTAAAAAAGATTAAACTTAGCCGCACTGAAACAACTTTTAAATTGTTGATAATTGTACAGCTACTGCATTCAAGTCATCTAAAGACATAAAAATCTTAACCAGAAGATAAGAACAACATAATTCAATCATTTTTAAAGCCTATACACAATTTTCTAACATATAAGAATAAAAAAACTCAGATCACGGAGCCGAGTAACAGAATGGGTATATATGCATATATATATATGTATGTATTTATATACTTTTGGTGTGGCCGATTGCCACCAAAAATTGAGGTGAACAACTCATGCTATAGCAGTCCTATATACAAAATTTCATTGTTCTAAGGCTACTCGTTTTTGAGTTATGTGAGATACATACGCACATACAGATGCCACGAAAAATATCTTCTGAATCTGTTTTAAAATTCATTTGGGGGGGGAGTCCTTTATTCTGTCCTTATGTACAGATGTCACACAAAAAAATCGTTAAATTACATTCGATAGCGGTCAAAATGGATATTTTCATTGAAATATGGTACCCGGAATTTTTCGTGATTACAATACTTCCTTTACTTCGTACAAGGAAGTAACAAGGCTACTGCATTACCTGAGATAATATATTTCATCAGAATTAAGCAATATTCTTTTGACTTGCTAAAGAGATGTTATTGGAATTGTTAGACAAGACAAAAAGTATTATAAAAATAAAAAGTTAAAAATCTGATGAAGTCGTATCACTTAGACATGGAAAAACCTTTGCTCTAAAATAGGACAAAAAGGAAATAACCATGTTACCATCATTTCAGAATTCTGAAACTGTTCAAGAAATGACGAAGTAAAAACCTGAAAATAAAATCTGAAAATAATAAAGGTTATAATTGACTACAATAAAACAATGGGAGGTACGGATCTTGTAGTTCAATACTTATGAAGCAGCAAGAAACGGTGGGAAAGAATATTCTTTCACCTTTTAGACCAAGCTATTTTCAATACTTTTCAAGTTTTTAAAAAGAGTAGTTGGAAAAAAATCACATTTAAAGTTTAGAAGGGATTTAATCAATGAAATTGATGAATATCATATCTTTATCAATTTTCCAAGATGAGTTCATCTATTGAATGAAGTGTTATCAAGTTTTTTATTTGGATGCCAATTTTTGGAACTTATACCACATAGAGAGAAAAACGAAAACTCTACCAGAGAATATAAAATGTTTGTTTGTTTGTGGAGAGCAGCCTATCCACCTGACCACAAGTGGCCCTATGGCTTAATTAGGCTGTCCCAATAGAATGCAAAATTTGTTCGTCTAAAACAAATTACGAGATATGAGGTATTATTGTAAAGAATGCAATGTGCTGAAACAACATTTGGCAAACATTTATTAAAACACTCAAATGATTTCGAGGGCAGCTACAGGTCCCTCCTCATCATGAGAACGAAATTTCTAGGAAAATATATATATATATATATTTATATAATTTATTTTTTTATACATTTATATTTTTATATATTTAACTCTTTTTTTTTTAATTTCATTCTCCTGATGAGGAGGGACCTGTAGCTGCCCTCGAAATCAATCAGGTGTTTTAATAAATGTACACCAAATACAAACTTGTTTCAGCGATTTTATCTGTCACATTGACGTGTTTCTCTTCTATTCTATTTTCAGACTATGTTTCAAACTTTATCATAACCATAAAAATTATTAAAGTTTTGAAAAAATATTATAGCTATTACTGACATTGAATAAATGCTTATAGATAACAGTGCATATTATTTAAAGTATATGGAAGTTTCTCTCTCTCTCCAAAATTTACATACATTTCTTAAATGCCTGCACTGAACTTTTCTCCCTACCTTGGGAGAGCATGGAAAGCCAGATATAAGGTAAAATAAGTTAAATGTATAAAAAGTTAACAAACTTTTTATACATTTAACCCTCTGAGTGTCATGATCAGCATCCAGTTTTCAGAACTACTGTTTCTTCTAGTTGATTTTGCAAACATAACTGGAGTCCTGAGTAGGAACAGGGAACTTACTAAAAGCTATGTTCATGTGTGTGTAGAAGATAAGAAGGGTTAAAATTCCCCTCTATTTGCTTATCGATTTTACAGATGTTCCCGCCCTTCGAGATACAAAGACCAACCACTTGTGGCATGAACGTAAAAGAATATAAGCTATTAACTAACTAAAATTTAAATAAGAGCTAACTTTTAATATTTTACACAGATGACTAGCCCTAAGACTGGCCTTTTAAATTACTACGTCTGTAGTACACAAACTGCGGAAAACTACAATACGTCTTTAACCTTCAACAGGATTAAAGCTCTGGCCTTAAAGGTGGACAGTAACTGATGGCAAGCTCGCATGAAGACTCGTAGCAAGAGGGCTTTCTCTCCTTCCTTCTCTTGGCAAAAAGGCACAACTTAAATACTTAAGCATTAGCAAGGATTATTTGCATAAACATATTCATGCGTTAATTCTGGCCGGAAGTGGAAAATAAGAGATGATAGTAAAGTTTTAAAATAAAATAAACATTAGTGAACTTAAAATCCTTACACGATCATCAGAAGTTTTGCTACCTTGGCATATATTAGCTTATAATTTAAGATATTTTGCTTTCTTACTTTCTTTAACAATGTAAATATCACCTTAATGAATTAAATTTATGAAAATATAGACTAAATTAAGTAATTATATAAACTCAATTAATAAACGCTGTTTAAATATTGGTCTTCATGATGAATCTAAAATCCTGTGCCATTCAGAGGGTTAAGACCATGTTAACTTTAGGGGGAAATATAGTGTCTTTTATATGAATAGATTTAGAATTTTATACACATTAAAAAACATGAATTAAAAAGTCAATGATTTTTTAATAAATTTTGTCAAAATTGTGTGGCGAGTGAGCATAGAGTTCTTCCTAGTAAAATGTTCACAATTAAAAACACAACATTGGAATGCACATTTTATATTATACATATAAACAAAACATTAATAATGCACATTTTATATTAATATTCATCATAATATCCAAAATATATATACATTTCTAATATTAGCTACATAATATTAAAAACCTTGGAAAAGTTCAGAAGCATATTTGCATTTTCAAAGTGAAGAAAAGGAGAGGGAAAAAGGCAAAGTTTGTAAATATAATAGACACATCATGGCTAATCATTTACATATAGAAAACAGAATAACTTAAATCATTTATACTAATAAATTACTTTTAAATTACTACATTTGCATTACTACTATTACATTCTACATTTATAGCAATACGGCTGCTAGTTTAAACTAACATAATAAGAATACATATACTGGTGGACAACACTAAGAGGTGGACAACATTTTCCTACATTTCTCCTAAAATACTGCACTAAAGCTGGAAAGATGGTTGCCATATAATGACACTGTGGCATTCATATCCGCTGAAATGAATTTATGTATCCTTGTGGGCTTCACTACGCCTGCAGGAAGTATAAAAATCCATGTCCAGCTGCTCAGCTCATAATCGCTCTGCAATACAGTAATGATTTTTATTGTCTTTCTTGAATAATCGTGCTGTTTTTTATTTTTTTAGGTGAAAGGAGCACACAGCATCCCTTACATGAAGGTAAGAGATGAAGAATTATGGGCAGGCTTGAGGCAGGCAGTCCCAAGCTCAGGTTGCAATAGAACCTGGTGTTACCACCAAGCGTCATCTCTAATTTGTGGAATCAGTTTAAAACAGGACAAGAGTCCAGAAGAGCAGAACAAGGTCACCCAAGAGCCACAACTACCTGTATTTGGTACTTTCAGCCAAGCGCCAGAGGACATCTACAGCCAAAGCAAAATCAGTTTCAAAGAAGACAGTTGTCAGAAGGCTCTTTGAGTTTCAAAGAGGACACTTGTCAGAAGGCTCTACTGTCCAGTACTGTACGCCAGACAGCCCGCTTTTTGCATCCCACTCACTCCATCCCATAAAAGAGAGCATTTACAATGATACATACAACACCAACACTGGATACAACTTCAATGGGCTAATGTTCTCTTCATGGCTGAATCCAGATTCAGTCTACAACCTGATTCTCGGCAATAATTAATATGGAGGAAACCTGGGACCCAATACTTTCCCAGCAACATTATGGAAAAAGACCACTGTGGTGGGGTGGAGACATGATGGTTTAGGCAGAGATCATGCAAAATACCCACATACCGCTCCATGTGTTGACAATGGTTCCGTGAATGCTCAGACGCAGGAGATCCTAGAGCCCTATGTGCAACTTCTCAGGGATGATATTGGCCCCGAGTTAATTTTTATGCATAACAATGCACAACAACATAGGGCCTATTGATGATTATCTGGAAAATAAGGATATTCACCAATGGATTGGTCAGCCCAGTCTCCTGACCTTAATCCTATTGAACATGCTTGGGATGCTCTTGGAATATGCCACTTCCTACCCAAAAACCATTCGGGAGTTAAAAACTGCTCTTGTGGCGGAGTGAGTGCGACTTCCACAGGCACTCTTGAACTCTCTTGTTAACAGCATGACTACTCGTGTATGCTCTCTGTCAGAGTGACCACATATACCATACTAACGACATTTTCACTGCCATCTTTCAACCTCAAGTTTGGACACATTGGATTCTTGGCTGTAACTTATGAATGGCATTTATACTGTTGTACTGTACACATTATTCTCATACAATAAACTATATCCATACCTAATTCCATTTATTTCTATCCAAGATATTTGGAAAAAAGTGTTCTACCTTTTAATTTTGTCCACCAGTATATTATTTGACAATGTTACAAACATAAAACTCAATTAGAAATCGCAAACTTTCAAATTAGTACTTTTTGTCCCTTTTCTTGATATTTCTCTAATGGTGCACGACTAATATTTCTCTAATATCTAACTCATGACTTACCACATTTGATTATAGTGCAATTTGACACTTCAAGCTGCTTTTGCATGTAGTTCCTATTAAAGATAATATTATGAAGCAGATTTTTTTAATCATCAGTATCAGTCAGTTATCATCGGTTTCAACAATAACACTGACTCATATTAGCAGACCAAGGCTTTTGTGCATTTATAAGACAGCATCTGCTAAAAAGAAGCACACTGGTCTCTCTTCTTTGAAGGAATAAATTATGGAACTGTCTGTTAATGGAGACACTGTCTATTAATGAGAATTTGACTATATCAGTAAACATAAACATACAAATTGTTTATACTTAACCAAAAGACAAGTATCCAAAGCCTGATTAATTTAATCTACTTGAAGTGACTACATAAAGACAAATTTTTATCATGCTACATTTTGTAGTCTCTGGTTATATGTTAAACATTGATACATAATTTAAAATTATAACTTACACTAGCAGCACTTCTTCTTCCCTCTCTGTGAGGCTTTTTGTAATTTAACTGTGTTTTCATGAGACTGTTGTTGCCTCTCCTTTTGGTCTTTCTTACTTTTTAATACCATTCTTGTAATAGCATTAAACATCTGAAAGTTTAAAATAATAAAAAAGAAATAAAGATTACACAAATAAATTAAATGCAGTATATCCAAATGGAAACTTTTATTGGATGAAACTTTGACAAAGTTTGATTAGATAATAGTATTTTTCAAATATGTCTTGCATTAAAGTACTTTCTAGCTAAAGTATCCACTGAGTTGTCAAAACCAGCAAATTTAACCACTGAACTGTTTTCCCCGTACATCATATGGCAGGAATGGCCAAACTTCAATGCGATGGGAGCAGCATGATAGGTTTCATGAACGCTCGAGAGCCGCAAGTCCAAATTTATATTGTTTCAGAAATAATGAGACAGGTTTTGAATAAAAAGCTTCTTTTCAAGTAAATTAATAAATATGTGATTAACATGATTATGTATAAATATGAATAAATACACCTTATATCTACTGTTTTGTGCTCAGAAAAGTTAAGTGCCAAGAAAATAAAAATTTGTAACTCTTTTACTGGGCAAATGAGCATTTTTTCTTCAAGTAGAGAAACTAAATATTTTTTTTTCCAATTTCCTTTATACCTCTCAATTACAATTATTTTTATTTTATTTTAGTAGAAGTAAAATGAATCAGAAGCATATTCATTGGTCTACAATTACATAAAAAATGCTATCTGAGTAAATTACAAATCATTATTGAAAAGAAAACTGAGTGCTTTTTTTTAACTCATATGCAGTCTGATAAATTAAATGATACACGTCAATGTGCATTCAGAGAAACTGTTATTTGAGAAAGAATATTTATTTAAAAATACGCTATTAACTTGCTTAGGCTTTTGCTTAAAAGTAATTTTGTTTCTTCACACAATTAAGATAAGAATCAACATACTGAAATCATTCGAATCTTTGGATCCTAACCTAAGAAATCGTTAAACATTTTTTCCTAAAACTTTGGAATAACTATTTTTACAGATGCCCAGTATAGAAGAATTTACCAAAAAAAGAATATGGTTGCAATTACAGTGGTATCTGAAAAACTAGTATCTCTGACGACGACTCTGACTGATACAGTATTTCAGCATGGCATCTAACAGAATCTGCCAGAATATTTTGGTAATCTGTATACTGCGCATAATTGAAAATTCTCGAAACTATTTCTGAAATTGTCCCGATAATTTTGGGCATAAATAATGACGTTTAGGCGCATCATTGAAAATTCTCGAAACTATCTCTCAAATTCCTCATAATTTCGGACATACATAATGAAGTTCATGTGCATCATTGAAAATTCTTAAAACTATCCCTCGAATTGTCCTGATAATTTTGGCCATAGATAACGAAGTTCATGTGCATCATTGAAAATTCTCGAAACTTTCTCTTGAATAATCCCGATAATTTTCGACAGAGGTAACGAAGTTCATGCGCATCATGAAAATTCTTGAAACTCTCTTTGAATAATCTCGATAAATTTGGACAGAGCTAACAAAGTTCATGCGCATCATTGAAAATTCTAGAAATTATCTCTTGAATAATCTTGATAATTTTGGACAGACATAACGAAGTTCAAATGCATTATTGAAAATTCTTGGAAACTATATCTCTGGAATTGCCCTGATAATTTTGGCCATAGATAGCGAAGTTCATACTCATCATTGAAAATACTTGAAACTTGTTCAAAATTATCAGGATTAAATAATCCTGATAATTTTGAACAGAGATAATGAAGTTCATGCGCATCATTGAAAATTCTCAAAACTCTCTCCTGAATAATCCCGATAATTTTTTGCAGAGCTAACAAAGTTCATGCACATCATTGAAAATTCTAGAAATTACCTCTCGAATTATCCTGATTATTTTGGATATAGATAATGAAGATCATGTGCATCATTGAAAATTCTTGAAACCACAAATTGAATTGTTACGATAATCCTGGACATACATAATCTATTGCTGATACGTCTAGTAGTTCATGTCGGGCTATATAAACACTTTGTCAAGCACATATCCTATCTGTTTACCAGCCGAACTCGTCAACCTAGCCGTTTAATTTTAAGCTTTTTTTCTTTAAATACATGGCAAATCAGTACTTAGTTACAGAAAAAAACATACTGTTCACTACTATAAGGAATTTATTTCGCAAATGCAGATATAAAACGAATGCACAACTCTTCACATTTCTATAGACATGCACTGTTGTTCGATGTGGAGACCTTTTGTAACACAGCAAACATCTGCACGATAATTTTGTTCCTAACCTCCTTCCAAACAGGTGAACGACTCCCCCATATTCTAACTGTTGGACCCATAAAGGCGGTCAAATGACTTACCATCTCGTCTTGAATTTCTAAGTAAAATAACTCAGAAGAAAGTTTAAAATAAATAATTATCAGCCTAACGTTTAAATAGCACAACTTTCCATTGGGTTACCTAACCTGTGCTCAGAAAATAAATCTGAAATGCAGTTTGGAATGGAGTTTGAAATGGAGTCTGTAGGCAGACGATACTTCAGAAAATAAAAGATCAGACTTTAAATGTTTACTATAGCAAATTTTGACATTACTGCCTAAAATTTGTAGTGATAAAGCAGTGGATAATTGTACAATTTTTTGTTTGGCTACTAAGCTTTCATGAAGGACGTGTCAGACGTACATGATGATCGAAAATTAGGAAGACAATAAATATATGAACAGATTAAAAGAAGAGTAAAGCTTGCATCAAAGGCGAGGCAACTGGTGCAACTGCAGAGTGGCAGTACTAAGGGGTGAAAAATTTTGGATATGCCAGGCAACAAAATGCCTTTAACCTAATGTGATATTTACCAGCGACTCTAACCCAGTGCAGCAAAATGCCTCTACGGTAAAAAGAAAGAAGGTCATCAACAAGAAATTGAAAAATGCGAGAAAATATCACAAGAGATTTCACCAATATCAATATGCCGATTTCGACAGAAACTTTGGGGAAGAGAGAGCTTTGTGTTCTGTTGACCCCTCATTGCTTGATGCAACGTTATGGATATGAAGACTGGATGATTAAGGTGGAAGATCTGTATCTGGAATAACAATATTTTATAGAATGGGAATTAAACATTTTGACTTAAATTTAAATCGTTTTCAAATCAGTGATTCTTCCCACAAATCCAAATATTTCAGCATACATAACCATTGGTGAATTATGATCTCTGCCTAGGATTACCAAGGAATTATTACGAAAGATAGAGTTTCACATTGGAAAAGTATTCACTAAGCATATAACTGTGAATGGTTGCGAAATATGTGAAGCAATTGCATAAAAATGCCTGACTTGCTTAGGGATAGGAAATTAATTTTGAAGGAATTCCACAGAAATATGAGATAAGTCTCTTAACCAAGTAAGAGGCTGAAGGCCTCCAAAAATAAAATCCTCATAAAATTCTTCCACAGATTAAAAGAGCTCTATATGGATTGCAAGGCGAAACAGATTTCTTCAGCAGTTACTCATCCCATTCAAGGACTGAATAAAAGTAGTACCTTACAATAAATGGCAAATCTTCCAGGTGGATCACAACTCTTGTGAACAATGAGATCACAAAGGAATGTAAGCAGATACTGCCTGAAGTAAAATTGAGCGAAAAAATATTAGGGAGAATAATTAAATAAAGATATTAACATTGAGTTTTAGATTAACTTCATGTTAGTGCATTCCATTAACCATTATCTATTCAAAAAGTAACATAACCGGAATAGTAATTAACAGAAACGGAATTATTTGTAACTTTATGCATTTGTTGTTCTGATGATAAGCCAGCAGCAGCGGATAGTTTGAAATTTATCAAATTTTTACATACATAATATCAGAAATTAAATTAGCGATTAATAAAGAAATGTGGCACTGCATGATTTCTATTTCAAATTCCATTTGTGTTAAAAAATTAAACTATATTTATTCAAACTAAGTCACATATCAGATGGCAAAGGATCGCAAGTAGCTCGCAAGCCGCAGTTTGGCCATGTCTGTCATATGGGCATTTCCAAAATTACAGTTTTTAACTATCTCATATTATTCATTTTAGTTTATTTTTTCTGTCTCTACATGGCATTATAACTGCAAGAACAGTCTTGTGGTTTTGGTTTCTTTTTGCCATTGCATTCATAAGAAAACATCCGCTTTTTTATTGTGTTGCCATCCTTCATAAAATTTTCCTACAATTTTATTATTAAAAGTATATAAAACAGCTTCTAATTTATATTATTGTAATATGCATGTTTTAATTTTCATTCATTCTTGTTCTAAAATAAGCCAAAAAATATCCTTCCTATGCCATTTCTTGTTTTAAAATATACCTTACGAAGGTGAAATATTAAGTTCTAGCTAACAGTTTTCAGATGTCTAATAAATGTGAAAAATAAAGCTATGTAATGTAAGTTTATTAATACTTTCATGTTTGAAAAAGGTTAACATTATAGGTGTATCTTTTTGTAAAAAAAGCTTACTACTCATACTACATGCATACAATAAGTCAACATTGCAGGAGAAATTGTAATTTTTCTCTCTCTCTGCATATATACCTTATCTTTGACATATGAATGAGAAGTGGTTATTATCCAATCTGTAATGTGCACATTTCAAATGTTGCAAAGGCTTATATGCAGCAGCTGTTCAAACAAGCACCCTTGCTACTTTACACAGAGAAGTTCTAAAAGACAGATTTTATATTCCTGTATCATGAATCTCTCTTACCTGCTATTTGAACTATATCATGGCTTTTTTCACCTACTGATAATTTTTAAAATGTTGCCGAATGAGGTACTCCTTTACATGAAAAACAAACCAAAAAACTGCTAAGTATTATATTCGGAATATATGGTAGATGGTCTAATTTAGAAGTTTCACATTATGTATCAGCATTAACAGTTTTTCCAAACAACATGAATTTTATAGGGGAGTGGATTCTCTCAAAAAAACCAAATTTATGACTGTGGTGGTCAAACTTGAATTTATGTTAAAAAAGTTACAAATTTATGTTGCTTTGGGATACAAGGCACCTTTGAAGTGAATGTTGTTTAGCTTCAGATGCATGGTGAAAAACCTAACTTTTGTCCCCCCTTCCCCCACAAAAAAGAAATGAAAAAAAGAAAATGCAGAAATGAAAAAATACAGTCCAGGAGAAATCCAAGCAGCTTTTGATTAGATGATCTCCTATTAACATTTTGGCACCCAGCATGTACCCAGTCTTCTACACCCTATTCTTTGGTCTATAAATTAAGATTTGGAAGAAAATTTTATGTCATTTTGTAAAGAAGATTACTATAGATAATAAGGACTTTTTGATATTTTTCTGTTAACAAAGCACCTCTTAACCCCAAATATAAAGGTTAGCCTTAAATCTAACTATACACATTGCAGCACCCCTAATGATACATAAAGCTTGACAAAAGGAATTACTATCATATTAACTCAAAAATAAATTTAAAAAGAAAAAACAAAGAGAAAATAGATTTAATGTGTGCACTGTCGAATTTGTGCAATTAGGCAAAAACACATTGCATGGGCAGATTGATGTTTTCCTCCTTCGTCTACACAGGAATCCGTTTTTGCTTAGAAAACATCAGAGAATTACACAAATTCAGCATTGTAAACATTAAATTTAGCAAATGGCACCCTAAAAACAAAGCAGTACCACTTTTTTTGGTTGTTGTTAGTATGCTACTTGAAAATCCACAGCACTATACATATCCAGATTATCACTGGCACTTCAAACACATCTTGTCCAAATAAGCATAGGCACAGAACTGCTAATTAGATGTTAGAAAATCACAGGTTCAAAGTCGATGGTAATGTAGTCACTCAACCCAAGAAAGACATCTCTTAGCAAGTGACAGGCAAAGTATTCTTACTTTCTGGACACATAGCATATCAATGAAAAAACTTTAAATACTGCAAAAATTATTAATGTTATAAGAATGTCTAACATCTCATGAATTTTTTTCAATCACCCACAATATTTCACTGTAATATTGTGGGTGACTCAAAAAAATTCACATGATGTTAGTTTTAATAATAGATCAAGAATAATAAAAACTTCATAAATGACAGAGACATGGGACACTTTATAAAAGACAAAGGGCATTAAGCCAATAACAGACTATTATTTGGCTTAATGCTCAGAAAGTTTCAAATATGCAAATTGTTGCAAATCAAATATTCAAATCAAATATTCAAATATGCAATCATCAAAATGAAACATGAAAATAAAAAGCAAACAAATGTGATGGATAAAAAAGAATCAGTTGATTGATTTAAAAAAAAAACCTGCCACATAGCTTTAACTGGTTAAAAACATTCAATATTTATAAACTGAAATTAAATCAGGCTACATCCTTATTATTACAGCCTTCATTTTGTAAATGCAAAGTTGACACCAGGATTATCACTAAGTTTATGTCGATTTCTCACATACACTTTATGGCTGCCATGTTTCTATGACTGCTTTCAGTAGGGCATCAGGAGCATTTTCGTATCTCAAGGTCATTATCATCACTTGAACCCTGTCTGGTACAACTCATGATAATGGTGAACCAGACCTCATTCTTTCTTATTCTGCCACTTCTTTCAACATTCTGGGAGTGAGCAGCTCTTGTTGGATCAAATGAAATAACACTTACTGTCACAGTAAAATATTTCTAACCAACCCCTTCTAGTTACTCTGCTCTATATACGCACCAACAGTCCAAATAAATTGTCGATCACTCTTGTACATAGTCAACAATTTTCACCATGAACGGTAGCATTTCTATTGAGAACCTGAACGAGAAAAATTCATCAGTTTCTCAGCATAACCTGCCAAATATCCAGTATCATGGAAGAATCCTGATGGCTTTGTTCTTTTCCTGTACAAACAGATTTTTGTTTTTGTCTACAATTTCTTCAGGGCTATTTACTTGGTTATTTAGTTGTTAGATTAGATGCAGGAAGAACAAATGCTTCTCACAAAACTGCTCTAATTAATAGTTGTATTTTCATAAAGCTTAGTTGTTTCTTCTACAACTTAATCAATGCCAGTTCATCTGACCAACAGTAAACAAACTGCTAAACTTTTACAAATGGTATTCAAAAACCACTGAACCATAACATATGCTTTTCCTTCAATTGAACTTTTCATATTTCACATACAAATGATTTCATCAATATGTAGTTTTATTTAATGGCAATTTTTGCACATTAGAATGCATTAGAATATGTCTTTCTTGGAAGAAAGATACAGCATCTTCCTCATTTCTTGGTGAATAAAGCATTTAAAAAATGTTTTTTGAAAAATGAAAATACATTAACATTTGGATTACGCAGGACTCTTTCTTGTGTTGAAAGAATGATGAAAGATTGTCAATTGTTGACATATATATATATATAAAGAAAATATGATAACAGATGGTTTACTCAAAGCTCTTCTCATCATAATCAAACCACAAATGATTGTCATTAGGACTCCAGGTTACTCTACTGCACAATTTGTTCTTCTCGACTAGAAACCTTTTGACATTATTGGCTTTGTGGGATGCCACTGGCCTGTTCCAAAGCTGTGTCATCATTTCTCCTACTTCTGTAAGTGTAGTGACATCATCGAATTCAACCAGTGTTAAAAGCATAACCTTATTTGTTAACTGGCCTTGCTAGGACAGCTTGCCATTTGAAGACTGCACTAGTGATTTATTGATAATCCTGCTGCCGTTTACAATACAGGTATCATAATAAGAAGGAAGTATCTAAATAAGACTTAACACAATATGCATATACCGAAGTTCATGAACAATTTTAAAATCTTAACTTGCACATATAGTTAATAAAAAGGTGAAAATATTTTTATTTAATAATCAAAGTTTGTAGAATAAACTCATGTTTCTCTTTGAAAGTTTATATTAGATATTTATTGCTAAAAATGATTACAGTTGATTTTTAAATAAAAGAAAATGATTAATGGCAAATAATTTAGATGAAATTTCATGTGTAAACAGCACGCAATATCTTAACTGTCTACATTTTATAAAATCATCTGCTTAACTTACTTCTTCAACATTGATATTTTCTTTAGCACTAGTTTCAAAGAGCTGAATACCCATTTGGTCGGCGAATCGTTGAGCATCTTCCGTTAAAACAATTTTTCTATCTGGATCATCGTTTTTATTGCCAACTAATAATTAGAAACCAAAATAAATTTACATTCATTTTCTATACCACAAAAAATCATGCTGAAATATTTTCCATAAAAATATATTTTATGATACCTAATATTCTGTTCACCACTTCACAATTTTGATCTATTTCATGTAGCCACCTTTTTACATTTCCAAAAGATTCGCCATTCGTTACATCATAAACCACTATCACGCCATGAGTCCCTCTGTAATACCTATATAAATAAATTAAACATTCCAGACATTTTTTAAACGAGAATCATAAAAATTTCTAAATATTCATTCATATCATCAACTTTAAAATATGGAAAACCAGATATTTCTGGGAGGTTTATGTAGTACGCACCACCACCAAAATTTTCTAAAATTCACTTTATGATGCACAATTCAAGTTATCAAACTATTGATATTATGATTCTGATATAAAACATATCAATTAGATATTGTAAATTTCATGTTGTATGACTAATTTTACTTTGTAATTTACTTATATTTATTTACTAGCCACTGCGCGGCCAGCCTTCGTCTGGCTTTTAAGTGTACCGGGAAAATGCCTACAGAGAACACCAAACATTAAATTTGAAAACTGCACAGAATTTTACTCTGCAGAACAATTTTATCGAAAAAGAAACAAACAACAACGGAAAAAAAAAATTCAGTTAAAAATGCATTACATATAAAAAGCATACAATGAAATAAGCAATATCCCTTAATACAAATATTAATTATCTCAACAAATAAATTAACCAACTTCCTGCTGCCTTCTCTAGACAAACGTCCAGTATCGAAGAGAAACATTAAATTTAAAAACTGCACAGAATTATTGCCCTCATTTTTCCGGGTGGCAATAGTGCTGATATCAGCAACAATGGCTGCGTGCTATTGTTGTTCATATAATGAGAAAAAATCATCAATTTGATACTATTTCATAAAAAAAAAAACACTCATTCGAATTTTTAAAATCGATGTGCACTGGCTCTTGTCTAGATGCATCCTGTGTACCAGATTTCATAGGCCTGGGTCTATTAGCTTACGCGCAGTACGAACGAAAGACACCTACACACACAGAAAGACTCGTCCTTTTAAATATAGATATATAAATTAATTAAACAATTTACCTTTGCAAAAAGAAACAATCTTTCAATTTCTTAAACTGTTCAATAGAGTGAAATCTCGCTTTGCTATAGCCCATTATGTCTTAAAATGACGCGATTTCGTCAGAAAACATAAAATTAAAAAAAAAAAAAAATCTAATTCGAATTTCGAAAAACTCGCTTCGAGGTGCACTGGCTCATGCAAAAAAATCATGCAAAACTTTTCAATATCTTACAAACAGTGAAATAAGCAAAAAATAACATGAAAGAAACTCAAAAAACAAAACATTTCGCGCAGAATTTTACTCTGCAGAACAACTTTATCAAAAAAGAAATCAATAAAAATGTATTATATATATAAAAAATGACAATGAAATATGCAGTATCCCTTAATACAAATATTACTTATCCTAATAAATAAATTAACCAACTTCCCTTTGCAAAATCTTAAGAACTCAAATGGTATAAACAGATTAAGAACTTAAACAGATTAAAAAATATCATGCAAAACTTTTTTATAATTAAAATTATATATAATTAAAACATAATATTACAATGAAATAAGCAATATCCCTTGATACAAATGTTAATTATCCTAATAAAGTAATTAAACAATTTACCGTTGCAAAAAGAAACAACTTTTTAATTTCTTAAACTTTTCAGTCTCTTAAAAACAGTAACATAAGAAATACGATGAAAAATTGTTGCCAAACCGAAATTTTTAAAAGAATGAAACTATTCAAAATGATGCAATTTCATCAAAAATCTATCAACAACAATAAGAAAGGAAAATTGTTGCCAAAACTACATTTTAAAATATCTGAGATGTGAGAAGTGTATTCGGAAACTTCATTTAAAAAATTTTAAAAAAATACAAAATATTATTATTTTTCCAAAATTCTTTTTTTAAAAGGAGTCGAAAGGATTAAAGTTCAACGTGTCCAAAAATCAAAGGAAAATAAACAGCACATTTTTTTAAAATAAGTTTTTAAAAAAAAAATCCACTGAAAAGGTGTTAAGCTCACCTTCCTAAATAAATTTGTATTTAATCGATTTATTGAAATACGAAATTTATTTTAAGTTTGTAAAATAGCTAAGTGTCTACACTTTACGACGATGTAAAAATGAAATGTATAGAGTGAAATCTCGCTTTCCTGTAGCCCATTATGTCTCAAAATGACGTGATTTGGTCACAAAACATACAATAAAAAAAATTCGAATTCGAATTTCGAAAAAAATCGCTTCGAGGTGCACTGGCTCTTGTGTAGATACACATATGTACCAAATTTCGTGGCCCTGGGTCCATTAGCTTACTCGCAACACGAACGAAAGACACACACACAGACTCTTTGTTTTATTATATGTAGAGATTGAAAAAATCTTGAATGCAGAAGAAATGCTTTTATTTATCAAAATACTTTAATGGAAAATCAAACTAATAATTAATGCACACAGTACTTTGTAGATAAACTTAATAATGAAAAACAAAATTAAATACAATATTAACTGATTGAATATTGGTTGAATCTTCATAAAATGTTTCACAAATGCCTAGAGTGAACTAAGACAATTCAGGTTAAAAATAAATAAATAAATAAATAAAAAATTTAATACGAAAAACTATGATGAAAACCAAAGGAATGGAATTTCCAGTTTAGATTTCATTAACTAAACAACTTATTGCTGGGAAACATTCTCCTTAGTAAAGCCTAAAATTAAAAAACCGGTTGATTCTGTGATTTAACGAAAGACCGGGAAGTACCAGAGTGCTGGCAGCTATGTCATATTACAGTGTGTTTGTATATGCACCAAGTTTCACAGCATAAATCTGCTTTTACACAGCAGTGATACATTAATTATTCCTTTTGCATTTAAGGATTTTTTTTCCATATATTAAAAAGTAGGATTTGTTAATCATACGTTGAGGTAATTGTCCTAAATCTTTCTTGACCAGCAGTATCCCATATCTGAAGTTTCACTCTTTCACCATCTACTTCGACAGTCCTAATTTTGAAGTCGACTCCTATTGTTGTAATATAATTACCTAAAAAGAAATACACATATAACAATACAAATTAATCTTGTTAAATTTCACAGAAAAAAAATTTTTTTTACCAGTTGCACATGCACATTAGGTGTTTCATTTGGTAAGGCAAAAAATGAGATGTAAAATTTTGCTTCCTCTCCAAGTCTCAGTGATGTAAAATATACATATGCCAAATTTCAAAAAGATTAGATAATATTTAGATGTTGCAAACTTTGACCAGTTTCATAAAAGTAGACAAAAAATATAATTTTTCAATGCTAATTACTTTTATTGGGAAAACTAGAAATCAAAAACTTAACATTAAAACTAGGCACTAAGATTAATAAGTACTATGATAAGCAAAACATGTGTTATATTAACTTTGAACAATGCAATCCCTTCTTTTGTTCGCTTGGCGAAAATTTTTCTATGATGTTCAACTAGCCTCAATAAGAATTGTTCTTATTGTTCGTTCCTGATCTATTCATTAAACTTTTTATCACAATTCTGCTTTTTGCAGTATCATTGATCACCTTAACAGCATTCACATGGCTTCTTAGGGAATCACTGCAGTTATTCTGTCATGTCATAGATTCCAAACAATTCATAGAAAATCTTTACTTGACTAGTAATGAAATGGCTCAGATCATTTCCTTCAAATACTAGGTTTTTATCTTCTAATCGTTTAATTTCCAGGTTTGTTTTTTAAATGTTTAGTCATATTTTTCTTATAAACCAAAGTAACATGTTCATTCAAAAAAAGCCAATCCTATGTTTGTTTCTGACAGCAATTGTGATAGCAATTTTTTTTATGTCTGCATCTGAAAAAGAGCTCAGCTGTAGCATA
>KK117600.1:1071877-1099259 GCA_000611955.2 Stegodyphus mimosarum | reverse complement strand
AAAAAAAAAAAAAAAAAAGAATTAAATGTTGCTTGGAAAGAATGAACTGATTTCATTCATACTGAAATGTTTTTATACATTTTCTTTTCAGGTGTACACAGAACTTCTAAATTTTGCTTTGGTTACATCATTATTTATATCACTCTTTGTGTACATATAAAAGATGTTACAGTTCTGTCAAACTGCCATTCTGGTAAATAATAGCTGTCAATCAAAAACAAAAAGATAACGACAACATAAAAGTCCCTGGTCCAGCAGCTATTATTAAAATAAACACATGAATGATGGACACCAGTCGTCTAGAACACAAACTACACACGGGCTGAACGCATGACCTGAAAGCTGCAACTTTTTTTTAACAAAATAAAGTTTTATACCATTTTACAAAATATTTATCAAAACATACATAAAGAGTAATAATATTAAAACAAAGAAAAAATTCAAAGTTATACTTATTTTCTGTCTGAAATCTAAAGTTGGTCTCTAACAAATTACACTTCGTAATTCGCTCTAGTGTAGAATTGGTTGCCCCTTGTTTTTTGGCGAAAAATTTTTTTCAGTTTTGGCGATGAAACCCCATTTCTGGTTACCATGAGAGTTTTAACATGGTTTTAGCTTCTTGATTTATTTAATTGAAAATATATCGATGTGCACATGGACAAAGTCAAAATGTGCAATTCTCTGATGTTTTTTTTTAAGTGGAAATAGGTCGATGTGTACATGGACACGGAGTTTGTGAAATTCTTTGACTTCTTGTTTTGGTTTTGTGTAGCGGACATTTTGAAATTGTGTCTTATTGGCACCGATCTTGGTGTCAAAACAGAATCGCCAAAAGACAAGGGGCACCCAATTGTAAACTTTTACCCGTAATTCAAACATACTGATACCTAAATATTAAATTTTACAGACTGGCATTTATTTTGAATAATTCTAATATGTTGACTTAACCTGGAAAATTCCCAAGTGGGACAAAACTTGAGAATAAATGACAATCTATTCTCTTTATTATTAAATTTTTCTCCGATACATACAGAAAAAAAAATATATACTTATATTTAAATTATTGCACACTATTCTTACTACAATTTTCAGCTACAACACCTCATGGCATTTTGATTTTGATGAGATTTGTAACCTTGGAGAAAAATTAATAGAAATTATCTTCACTACAAATTGTAGATACTCATCAGTCACTCTGGTTCTTTTCTTAGACTTCTTTCTTTCAACTACATGAAAATTGTTCACATATAAATGTATTTCCAAACAAAACCATTATTCTTATCCCAAAATTTCATAATTGAGAGTGTTCTTTTGTTTTTGTGAAATTAACTAGGATCTGGTCTGTAAATTCATGAACTGATGGGAGCAAAGTAGACTGTAAAAATGAGTCAATTTTTTTGTTCGTGACTCGCAGAACAGAAAAGGTAAAATCATTATTGGCTGTGGAAAACCCTCTTCCCGCTGAACATGCTTGCAGGGAAAAAATGTTACAAGTGATCGAGAGAAGTAGAAAAATATACTGTTTGCTAAGTATTTCAGGAAGCACTTTGTAAAAATTGCTGTACATTATCATGCACGAATGGAAAATTTATAACTTAAGACAACAATATTCTGTTTACATTAATTTTCATTATTTATTTACCTACACTAATGACAAATGTAAGTATATCCTACATGTCCCCGCTTCTTTTACAACTGTGATATTGTCACATAAGTTTTCTCGAAAACCAGAAAGGGAAAAGCTTTGAAATTTTTAATATACGGCTGAAAGTTTATTAAAAAATAATATAAATTGAATTGAAAAGTTCATTATTTAAATATTAGAATGAAAGCATTAAGCAGAAAAGAAACAAAGCTCTCATCCTGAGAGTCAAACTGATCTGAACTTTCTGTCAAATAAATCTCACATTTGTTGTGCATTAAACACTTAAGATCATTCAGAGAAAGTTTAATTAGTCAACTTTCTCTAAATAATTAAAACTGATTATTCATGTTTTAAAATATCATGCCATGTTCACGTCTTTCTTCTGAATAATTAAAAGTAATTATCCATGTTTTAAAATATCACGTCGTGTTCATGTCTTTCCTCTGAATAAAAAGTCATTATTCATGTTTTAAAATCATCATTATTTATATCACTTATTTATTCTGACTAGGAAGCTACAGCCTTGCAGTCTACAAAAATTTTAACATGTCACATCGCACATAACAAGCTTTTAAATAACTTTAAATAACTAAATGCTATTTACAAAGCAGAAACCCGAAGTTGAATTTTCGAAACTAACACTTAGAACATATGATATTACACTCAAACATTTTTAAGTAACTTCCTTAAAAAAAAAAAGAAAAGAAAATCTACAAAGAAATACATTTTTCATATAGCATATAATGATTATAAGACTTCTAAAATATGCTAATATTTCGGACAGCATTCTTGAGAATATAAAAGTAGAAAGCATCTTCAATTCAAGTGTGAAAGACATATTACTGAACAACTCCATTACAAAAACATTAGAATAGAAAACAAGGTATTAAAGTCTCCGTATGCTTGCTTAATTTAAATGCAAATACTTTAAACAACAAACTCGCAGTAAAAATTTACAAGAATTTGATAACTCCAAGCACTGACTCAAAACACAGCATTAATAAAAATTACTATATTAATAAAATTGTGGAAAATGTATAAGTGGGTAATATATCGAAGCATTGAAGAAGTGCTCATTTTCTTCATTCATTCAGAAAACTAAATTTCTCAGAAGTAAGAAATAAACTTTATTTACCACTGTCGCCTATTATAAGTAATTTGAACAAATGATCATAATCGCGAGCCATTACACGTGAAAATAAATTTTTAAAATATTTTGTAAATCCAGTAATTCTTTTTGTAAACAACAACAATTTCAGTAAATATTAATCAAAAATCGTTATCATCCTCCTATGTTGCCATTCTTATTAGAAAATTAATATTTCTTTTCATTATTTCACTTCAAATTGTTGTTGCTCACATGATAAGGGGTTAAAAACTAATATATGTGAAAAAAAAAAAAAAAAAGTAATTACAATGGGAAAGATCTTTCGCATTGTAATTACAAAAAGTAATTACAATGCGAAAGAAAACAATGAAGTTGGTAAATGAAAATGCTTTCTTAATCCTCCGAAAATTACATTTATATAACTGGAGTAATTCGCATACCCTAAAGAAACAAAATGAATTATACCTTGACATTTAACGTGAGGTAATAAGCAGCGTTTATGACTTCTTTTTATTTCTTCCATAAATCACATGATTTTAAGCATCAGACAGCACATTCCCCTTAATCATTTCTTGGTATCAGAAGAATCTGATACGGCGGGTGGCAGAACAATATGACTTCAAACCGTAGAGACTTAATTGAATATTTCTGAAAAAATATTGTAAAAAAAAAAAAAAAAGAAAAGAAAAAGAAAATTAAGTCAAAGGGGCGTTTTTAGAACATTTTGTGTTTTACCTTCATTTATTAAATATCATGTTCTTCGCACTTCACCCATAAAATTCAGTTCAATAGCAATATCGCAAAATAATTTTAAAAGCAGTCTATCTTTAGAATTTCCAATACACAGTTCCGCGTGCTGGAGATAAAGAACGAGCTACAATTCCACAAATCGGAACCCGGATATGTGTTGTACGTCATCAGCGAAAGTGTAACTACGTCATCATTACATTATGTTTGCTGACCAATGACATACAAGCAAGGTGAATATATCTCCAACAGCGGTTCACTGCTTGGCAATAGCAGCGTCTCGCCCATGGAGGTTAGAATAGTCTATTCTAACCTCTATGGTCTCGCCCTAGCATTGCATTTGCTTCACGCATGCGCAATAGGCATATTTTCAGCATGTTAACCTTCGTCGCTTAGTCAAAGAAAATCTCTTCATGTTTGGCTTCAGATTGGCGATGAATTCAGGTTTTTAGCAATTATTTGCAAGGGGCTTAGAAAAGCAAATGGGGTGAGCTTTGTGCTCAAATATACGAGAATTTATTTACTGGGGACTTGAAAAAGCGTATGGGGAAATAGATGTTATCCTTTTTCGCTTGATGTGTTGATGTTTTTGAATTGCTTATATTAATGCTGTAGGTTTTTGTAACATGCAGTAATCAGTTAACCGTATTTTACATTTATTTCCAAATGTATTTTTGTTTGATATTTCATCTGATATTTAATGTTATCATAAAATTTCTTATTATGCCCCCCCCTTTTTTTATGTTTTATTGTGCCTTTTATTTATCTATTTATTTATTTTCAGTACTAGTGCTTATGTTCTCAAAAATGGTACCGTTCTTTTTGAGAAGTCCTGTTTAGATAAGACGGTTGCCACTAATTTTCTAATAGGTAATGGAATTGTTTAATCCAGTATTATTTTAAAAATGGCTGTTTATTCTAAAAGAAATGCAAGAACAATATAACTGATGTCCTTCTTCCACAGTCAGCTGTTATATAAGTTTAAATGTTTTCTCCATATTTTTCATCATACATAACTGATATATTTATGATACAGTCAAATACCGAAAATCCGCTGACCTGAAATCCGCATTGCCTCTCAAAATATAAACATTCAATTCCGGGGGTTCCGGAAAACACAACATGGAGAATGAAATATCGAAGAAAAACTATTTACTGAGTAACATCATAATTACTGAATAATAATGACACATAACAGAAATACCAAATTATTGACATCATGGTAAATTTTTTTCCCTCTCCAATCTGTATCGAGGTAAAAATAAACCAGAGTTTCTGAAAAAAATTCTTTCAAGTGACCATTCTATTTCACTTTGTGATTATAAAAAAAAAATCACTATCGAAGACTGCATTTATTTGTTAGCTGAATCATGAAATTATGTTTCCCAAACAATATCAATAAATGGCTGGTGCAATGTATGGCCATCTTCTCTGCTTATTGAAACTGAGAGTGATGACGGTGAATTTTCTGGTTTTAGGGTCTTTGTTGCATCATGAAAAAATATTCAGCGAATTCTAACTATTGGGAGAGACTAGTTGCTGTAGAAACAGAACTCATTAAACTGCGTGTTTTATTTATTCAAATGTAGCAAATTACATTACAGCTATCTGGCTAAAGGAGGGGATGCCTTCGGGGAGGAATTTCTGAAAGAAACTGGCTCATATTCGTGTTGTATGTAGGAATCACTGTGATCCCAGCTTTTGTGTCTGGGTCCAAAAGAGAAAGAACCGATTAGACTAATTTTTTTTAGTATGGCAAAATATACTAATGTTGTTTGATGCAAGCAGTTTGTTCCAGCTACCAGAATAAACCTCGGGAAAAATTGCAACTGTTTGGTGGCTTAAACTACTTGTCAAGCCAGTTGTTCTAGCCTATAAATAACTGTTTAAGAACCTGATCTTTGTCATATACATATGGCAATACTCATCTGCCTCATATAACATAATACCAGAGCTTAAATTGCGCAGAAGCTCACCAGAGCCCGGCTCCGGTGCTTCTTAATTTTGAGGATAAATCATAATTCTATCCGGAGTGCATCGGAGCCCTAAATAAGAAAGCTGTGCCACTTCTTTTATGTAATTGAACAAAATCTCAGTAGAAATTTGAGCTCAAAATTTTTATTTTTAGTAATAAAATTTTATTAAAAATTGCTTATTAAATTTTAATTTATCACTTCATATTTTATTAAATTTTAATTTAAACTATTTAATTACTTTAAGCATTAATTATTTAATTATTAATGATTTTATTAGTCATTTTATTTATTTTTGTTTCTCTTTCCCGACAGTCTTCCATAGGGCTTCGGTACTTCTAATTTTAGAAATTGAGACTTGCATAAGACATATGAGAATCTCATATGACATATGAGAATACATCTCGTATGCCATATAACATATGAAATATAGTTGCAAGCAAGAAGTTCATGATTGTCTCTTTAAATAGTAACTACAGATGAGCAGCAAGAAACTAAATACCTGAAGGAGATGCTGACATTAAGCTATCCCCTCTTAGTGCATGACAAATATTACAAATTCACAAATCATTTACAACATTCTTATCTTGATGGATTGAAAAACAAGAGGGTTGATAGGTACATTGCTAAGCTAATTAATATGGTGCAAGATAAATGGTTCCAGAGATTTATCAAAACAACAAAAGGGGCAAAGACATCAAAAATTAACCAAACAAATTTACGACGCAACAGAGCAATACATTTTCCCTCTACTAATGTCACAGAAATCAATGAGCTTTCTTGGAATGTGATTTCAGAAAGTGACCCTACTCTTGAATATACTGTTACTCAAATACATACACAGTTTTGCATTAATTGTAGCATTGTTTGTAAATGGTGCACTTTTATACACATGCCACGATTAAAGGAAGTGTTTGTAAACACATACATGCAATAATTTTAAAGACAAGAATACCTAATAAAGAACAGGCACTTAAAACTAAAGAATCAAATGCTGATGTAAAATCTTTCCTTGACCTATCAGCAAAAAAATTTTAAAAATCAGGAACCAAGCACCATATTATAGATCAACTAAGTATCATATCAAAACTTGTAACATCAATAACAGTAAATAATATAACTTTGGGAGAAATTGAAAACACACTGAATAAAGTGATTACAAAACTAAAGAACGAAAAGCTGAAATTGAAAATGGTAAAGTATGAACCCACAAATAAAAAAGCAAGGAAACAAAAGAATTTCTTTTCTACAAGAAAGAAAAGAAAAAGTTCAAGCAGTACTGAAAATATTGCAACAACTTCATATAAGAAAGCTGCTATAGATGCCATTGGAAACAACGAAACACTTATAATTCATGATTCTTTTGATCATATATACTGATATTTCATCATATGAACATATTGTATATAAAATAATCGCTAAATATTATATACTAAGATGAATTGAAAACAGTATATAAAATAAAATGTTCTTAATCTTGTCACTACTTCATCCTTACTAGTTATATAATTAATTTATTAATCAGTTTTCGATCTGCATATTTTATCGTTGTATTTCATTACTAATCTTATGAGTGTAAAGTTCTCCAGTTGGTGATACACATACAGTACAGTTAGCAACATCAACATATAATGTGTTTATTAGGACATATCACAACAATATGTGCAAAAGAACTAATAGTTTCAGCATGAAATATGCAGTCAGTAACATAATATGAATAGCAATAGCACTTGAGTATTACAAAGGAAAATCATATTTCATTATGTGTGCTGATATTTCTCTAAATAAATGATAAAAAATGCCACAAAAGTAACTGCTTTAAAATGCATAAATTCATTATAAGTGTAAATCTTGGTGTTTTTGAAAATGCTACTGTATTTTGTTACTGAGCATTTTTGAATTGCTAGTGATTACAATCACAATTTATGAATACTGAAAACTTAAACTATCCTAAAAGAATTGATTAATAAATTTCATACAGTAAACAAATCATTGGACTACAAAAGTATGCAGCCTGACAGATATATGAAGACTAATAACAGAAATGAAAATAAGATCTTTAAAAATTTTATAAATAGGTGAAGCATATGAGAGCTATGTATCTTAAAAATGATACATTTTCAGTAGAATCAATACATACTTTAAAAAAATTGAGATACTTTGGAAATATGCTCTGCAAAATTAAAAGCATTATCAAAGCAGCCCTATCAACAGTTTTGTGATGAAACTGTCGATAGGACTGCTTTGATAATGCTTTTGATGATTATTTTCCTCACGTAAAATTGTAGAATTTATGTATACATAGTTCTTTCCTTTATGTATGGATGCAAATTATACAGCTTTTATTTTTTTATGAAACTTGCATACATATTAAAGGTCAAGCGATTTTTCAAAATATTACAACAACCTTGAGATTATTTATTCTAAGGCTTATTCACAGATTTCAAAGGAAAATGTTACTGATATACACACAAGTATAGTTTCCATTAATTGGCACATTGTTATTGATGAAGATTCCTTTAATCATTCGTACGTAAAGCTATTTGGATTTTTTTTCCAGAGAAAAAACATTAAAGTTTCATTTAAAAAAATAAACCAACAAAATATTCTTAATTTTATCATAAACTTTCATTACATCACATGAATCTGGTGACACTGAACTAATCGTTTTCAATTTAAATCAGAAATGTATTTTTCATATTGATTTACTGACAGTATGAATAATGATCAAAATTTAATATTATCTGTAAATAATAAGAAATAAGTATGAAGTTAGACTGTATTACCATGCTAATGGTTCAAAAACCTTCACCTAATCATCTGTACTATTTGTACAGGATTATTTAATGAACACAAAATGTATAGGGGTTTCCTAATTACTCCAACCCACTTTTGACTGTGGACATACTCTAACATATACTTTGAGATCTTGTATCTTTATGACTAAACACTCACAAGTAGATTTCATGCATGATAGATTTTTAAGTACTTCCATGTCGTGAGATTACCTTATAATCATTTCATTCAACTGCTACAAATCAAGCAAAGAAGAATTAATTACCAGTGTTTTGTACTTTTAGCCACCTGATAACATTACATAATATGGATTAACGTAGAGTAAATCATACTGATTATAATCAGATAATTGCATATCTGCTCTGAGAATTTAAGTTCATCTGCATTTATTTCTTTGCAGATCTTGCTGTAACTGGATTTCAAAACAGCCTTACTTGTTATAAAACATATTTTTACCACTGGTAGCAAATGATAATGTATAGCAAATTTATTTTTATTCTAACCATGATTTAAAAAAAAAAAAGAAAACTATAAACTAGAAAAAAAAAGAAAGAAAGAAACACAGAAAGAAAACTATTTTTTTAAATCCTGTGAGCGGGCTGGCTGCATAGGTGTTTTCGTGTTTTTCCTCATGTGTAACGTGTATATGAGCCAGTTTCCATTAGAAAGTTCTCCACGAAAGCATCCTTCTCCGTAGGCAGATACCTCTTAAGTGCTTTACCATAACCAAATAAACCTACTTTTAAAATTTTTAAACTACAATTTCAAATTTTGTATTTTGTCACTATTTATTTCACTAAATGATGAGGAGACCTGTTTAGTGCATACACATATCAGGTGATATTTTATCTTCATTAACAAAATAAAACAGTTGAAGTAATTTTAGAACATTTCTCTCACGGAAAAAAAAGATTTGCATTTTATCGGATTTCTTTTATGAAAACTGAAATTTACGTTCAAACGAAATTTTTACACTATATTCTTCCGTACGAACTCTCTTACTTACGATATAAACCATCTCTTATCTTCGCTTCGGTAAATAGTCTACGGCCTTTTACCAGTATATGGCTATCATTAAGGAAGCATAGTAGAAAAATGATATTTAAAAAAAAAAAAATTAAGTCTATTCCTTAGGTCAACAAAAAATTTCAGAAGTTTTTGAAATGTGAAAAAACTATATTAACATCAAGTGTTATCCACTACAAGTTTTAAAAAATTTATTTCAACTTAAGTGGATGAATAAAAAGCATTTTATTCACGATTGGAAATTTGAACAAGATATAGGAAGAGAGTGTGAGCTAATAGTAGGAATTTAATTATAAAAGGGTATGCTATACGGAGACTTTAGAAAGCAAGAAAATAATTCATCTTTGGCCAAGACCAAAAATGGCGCATGAGGAATTTATTGTAAACCAAATGAGAGGTACAATTTAAATGCATCCATGGACCTTATAAGAAATAGACCAACCCAAACGGGTTTTCTCCTTCGTCTGACGCACTCACGGCTGTCCCCTGAATCACATCCGGAGGAGTAGGGACGATTATAGAGACTTAACATTGGTTGGCTATTGCAGCGTGTGTAATTGTCAAGAAAAAGCTGGTTGTAGCTCCTCATTTCACAAATTAGAATTTTTACGTATTTTTATTTTTTAAATTGAGATAGATTTTTAAAAATTTAGCATATTTATCAAACATAATTAACGTCCAAATAATTATAAAGCTGTAGCATGCTTTCAGGCCTGGATATATATATATATATATATGCTTTTTCCTATGCTATAAGGAAATTTGTAACTACTACTTCTAGAAAATAGTATTTTAAATCTGTACTAATAGAAAATTTGAAACAAACAATTTTCTCTTAAATTTTTATGTGTTTATTGGTGTAAATAAGAAAAAAATACTAAAATCCCTAAAAATGAATTTTTTGAAAGCTTTTGTTTAAATTTCTAAATTGTGCTGCTTTTTTAAAAAATTGTAGGTGAATATTATAGCACAATTTCTATAAAAGAGTTTTATTTCAATAATAATAGCGATTTTAGCACCTTAATAATTTTTATGCATTTATTCTAATGTTAAAATAGTATTTAATTGTAATAATTAATTGTGCTAATATTTTATAGTGGTTATTTTTAAAATTTATTTCTAGTGCTGCATAAGATTTTCTTATTTACTGTGAATTTAATTTATTAGCCTAAAAGAGGCGATAGCCCAGAAAGGCTATTAATCTCGAAACGGCATTTTGCGCTGTTTCCCTATAAATGTCCGTTTCACTTTGAAAATTGTTGCCACCAAATATAATCGCCGTATATTATATTTAAAGAAATTAAATAATAAATAATTAATTAATAAGAATCTTTATGAATATATGTATGTTTATCGCACTGTGAAAAAACGACGGTATCTAGAGACATGAAATTTTGAATAACGCAATCCTCCACCCAAACATAGACACCTGGAAGGCCGAATTTTGAATTTGCTTTAATCCATTTCATATTTTGTAAAACTTTAACGAATTTTCGATTAACAAACTCAATGAGTTCAAAGAGAGCAATGGGAACAACGTACGGAAAATAACATTTTTATCTCCAGCGCGGAAATTTTAAAGATATGTTGTTTTCAAATATTTTGTGATATTGCCGTTGAATTGAATTTTATGTGGTTTACGTGCGAAGAACATGATATTCAATAAATAAAGGTAACACACAAAACCTTAAAGTCCCTTTGAGCGTAATATAAAATCTGAGTGCTTCCAGATTTTACATTATTTTATTTTTTGAATTGCACTCAGAAAAGTTTATGCTCCGAATTTTATAAATTATTAAAATAAATAATCATCTTGTAATGTTAATAATTAATGATCATATAATCAAATAAATGATCATCTTGGAATGTTATAATAATTTTAGAATCCACTGCCTGAAAATATTCATAAAATATTTTTAAAATATTATCAGATATTTTACCTTATTTGTTTCAAAGCATCATGTACTATTAATTTTACTTTACTTGTACGCAAAAGTAAGTTAATATATTTTGTGTTTAGAGTTTTTACCGTTTTACCGAAGTAAATATGTTTATACAAGAATTATGCATGAAAATAATGCGCAAAATGCAGTAAAAAGTGCTTTAATGAGATATATTAAATCTTACTTGAAAAAACTGTGTCTTTCATAATCTCATCAATATACAACGTATCACATTTAATAATTAAAAACAGTTATGTGGTACAAACGCCATAGGTTTCAATGTTAAAGTAAACCAGATCGTCCCTACTCCTTCTTGGGGATATGTGGGGGACACGCGCTCCGCCCACTGGGTTAGTCTATCTCTTATAAGGTCTATGAATGCATCAAAAAAAATGACGTCACCATAGCCAGCCAATCAAAATTTCCTGCCAAGTTGAAATTTAGTCGCACCTCTTATCTATCTCGACGGTGACGGTAAAACTCGGTGACTCGGAGATAAAATGTTACTCGGTCCGTGACTCGGAGTAAGATGTCATTATACTTCGTGACTCGGAGATAAAAAGCCTTTTTTTTACCCCGTAGAGTATTGCCATTGCTGGCTTTTAAATCGTTTGAGTTTGTTCATCAAAAATTTGTTAAAGTTTTACAAAATATGAAATAGATAATAAGACAAATTCCAAATTTGGGTTTCCAGATGCGCATATTCGGGTGGAAATGCATGTTATTCAAAATTGGATGGCTCTAGGTACTGTTGTTTTATCACATTTGGAGAAATATACATACATTTATGCAGATTCTTCATTATTTAATTTCTTTAAATATAATACAGAGCTGCAATATTTGATGGCAACAGTTTGAAAAGTGATACAACGCTTTTAGTGATCTCTCTCTTCTCATATGTGAATTAGAGTTTCAGAAAGCATTGCTTCCTTTTACTCTGCATCTGGTGAAGAGCATCGGTAGAACAAAATAATTAGAACGAACAAAAAGACGTAAGTATAAATCAAGTGGCCGCCATCAGTCGACGAATAAGGTGAGTTGCTGCTAGAAGGTCCAAACCAGTGAACTGAAGAATCAAGCATGGGTAACAGATGTTAAGGATGGAGAATGTAAGATGGATATTTGTGTTTTTCTCTGGGAAATGGAGAACATCTAAGAGAGCTGATGTAGTTATTAGGATGAGTGAGAACAGAAGAAAGTTCTGGCAAGTTTTTGAATATAATCTTGGATTGTGTCTTCTTTGAGATCGCGGTGGATATACCAATTTGGAGTGAACCATGGAGCGTTTATAATCTCTCTCAGGGTTTTGTTTTGAAGAACTTGGATGTGTAGAAGATGAGTTTTGGCAGCGTGGCCCCAGACAGGACTAGCATAGAGTAATGCTGGTCGAAGTATAGATTTATATAAGATGAGTTTATCTGAAACGGGCATATGACTTCTTTTGCCAAGAAGTGGGTACATACACAGTCCAGTCACATTAATGTGACCATCTGTCAAAAGCCAGAATAACCACCTTTCGCAGAGCGGACTGCTGCGAGACGTGCAGGAAGAGAGTCACATAGGTCCCTGAAGGTGTTCTCTGGGATGTTGAGCCATGCCGACTCTAATGCCGTGGCCAGCTGCGCTAGATTACGCGGTTGAGGATCCATGGCGCGAACAACTCGATCGAGATGGTCCCACAGATGCTCGATTGGGTTTAAGTCAGGTGAGTTTGCTGGCCAGGGGAGGACGGTAAACTCATCCTGGTGCTCTTCGAACCACGCACGTACACTGGCAGCTGTATGGCACCTCGCATTGTCCTGCTGGAAGATGCCATCATCCTGAGGAAAAACAATGCGCATGTAGGGGTGAACATGGTCCGCAAGGACAGATGCGTACTTGTATTGATCCATTGTGCCTTCCACAATGATCAGTGAACCTAGAGAATGCCAGGAAAACATTCCCCAGACCATAATGCTCCCGCCTCCAGCTTGGACCGTTCCGGCAATGGTTGCAGGGTGGTTCCTTTCAGAGGTTTCACGCCTTATACGCCAACGTCCATCTGTCCGATGGAGCATAAAACGCGATTCATCCGAAAACGCAACCTGTCGCCACTCAGTGGACGTCCAGCTGCTGTACTGGCGTGCAAATTCTAGCCTTCGCCGTCGATGAACAGCAGTCAGCATAGGTGCACGAACCAGGCGTCTGCTTCGGAGGCCCAGACGCAGCAATGTTCGCTGAATAGTACTTTGGGAGACACTTTTGGTAGCCCCTTGGTTCATTTTGGTGGTCAGTTGCTCAACGGTAGCCCGTCTATCTGCCCGAACGCATCTCCGCAACCGTCGTTCGCCTCTGTCATCTATGGCCCGTGGTGCACCACATTTGCCACGTCGCTGATTTTGGACAGTCCCATTTTGCCATGCACGGTACACTTTTACCACGGCGGCACGCGAACAGTTCACAAACTCAGCCGTTTCGGAAATGCTTCCACCCTTGGCCCGAAAGCCAATGATCATGCCCTTTTGGAAGTCGGATAAATCGCTTCGTTTCTGCATTACGCCAACGATTGAAATGTTTTCCGAAGCCCTCACACACCCTTTATATACGCTTAACTGCACTGTGCTGCCACCTGCCTTCTGTGATTGGTTATTTAACTCTGACATGGAAAGTACGTGGTGGTCACATTAATGTGACTGGACTGTGTAGTTGCAAGCGTGATATTAATTAAACGAAAGCAACAGTCCTTCAGAGACAAATCCTCTTTGGACTAATAATATAAGCTTCGTAAGTAATGCTTTATTTTTATTGCTACGTTTTCAAATTTTTAATACAGAGTCTGCCCATTTATTTGAAAGATTAGGGATCAAGGCAGAGTCGAAAAATGGAAACCACCAAAATGTTGCTGAAAATTGTGAATAATACATGACATAATATCTATAAATGCATGCTAAATATTACAGGCTTGACTCAGATTCACCTCAGAATACAGAAGTAAATGAAACAATTAAAAAATTCCTAACAGATAAATTACGCAAATGATTTCGAATTTTATTAATATAAAATAAAGGTAAACTGACTTTTTTATGTATTTTGAAAATACTGAATGAGTTCACCTCTGCTGTTACTGCAGACATCACCGAGAAAGATATCTTTAGTATGTTGGAAAGTTAACTGATTCGTTAACAATTCAATAAACACGCAATTTGAAAGGATTTCTTAGCAAATATTTGAGTTAAAAGTAGAGACCATTTGTGAGAACAATTCGTACGAAATTTCTGGCTGATTTGGATAAGACAGATAGGATGAGGAGAGGGTGGATAAATGCTGTGGCTTCGCATATATATCTTTCTGAAGTTCTGGCGTGGGTATTTTTCAAGGATTTTTTCTCTCTTCGCAGCTATCTGCATTGGTTTTTAATCGCATTATCTAACCTAACGAAGTCAGTAGAAAATTTTTGGATGAAGATGTTAGTAATAAATTTGTTGTTCTCTGTAAAGATAATGCAGGTTCTGCTCAAGCTATGTTTCAAAGCAATGCCCCTGCGGTGGTGGGAGTTCCCAATGCGGCTAGAATCAAATCCATTATGGTAATTTCCCCATTAAAATTTAGCGAATACATGGCGAAACTGGTTATGGAAACTTCTACTTCGTTTACTGCCAAAATTTCGGATGAATTTCTAAAAATATTTCCGACTAATGCAGATAACCATAGACCAATCACTGTTTATTTATCTAGGAACCAAATACAACACGATGCATGCAAAGAAAGTGCGACCCCTGAAGTCTGTTATTAAAGGAATACCTTCGAACTGTCCTGCAGACGAAATTAAAGAAGAACTGATACGTGAAGCTTTCAATGTTATTAATGCAACGCAAATGCTTAGATTAGGACTAAGGTCCCCATGCCTTTGCTTCAGATTCAATTAGTGTGTTGTGCCTCTCACATATATCGAGAATACGTCTGGCAACAGCTGTAGTAGAAACTTCCTGCATTGCTAGAATAGCAACAGAGCATTTATGGAAGATTTTTCTTGAAGCCTGAGAATTCGGTAGGCGAGAGAATTGCGTTACGAAACTGAGTTTTGGGTGTGAATGAAATAGAATACGCTGCGGATAGTAGTAATATTTATCAAATTAGCTGCGTTTAGAAGATGAGGAAACCAATGTTTAGGTTTTGCGATATTAAAATGACAAAAGTTGTTTCAAGTCTAGTAAAAGTTGCGCTGGACTTATCCTAGTTTTTCAGATAAGTGGAATTTTATGCTATTGTGGTTATATATAATTTGCAAATATTAATGTGATTAGAATTATGTTAAATACATCCTCAAAATTCTGGAATGGTATTTAAATTTGTAGATGTTGAGTATTCATTGCTATGTCGGAGCCAGTTGCAGTCAGGTGGGAAAAGTAAGAATGATTTGCTCACGACATAACAAAACGGCGAGCCAGCCAGGATACGAATCCTCATAAGAATGTGCTAGGATTGTTAGATTAATATAGTTGAGAAAGTAATGTGTTTGTTATATTATATTATCATAGAAGTAAATATTAATTTAAGTCTTCTTTGGAAAACTTATGCGTTTTACCATCTACAATGTTGAATTTCGTAATAGTATTCGAATTAGTTTCGATTTATTGTGTATGGATGTTATGACCTATTTTTATTCATTTTTATTATATTGAGTTATATTTTTGGAATTGCTGAGTAACGATTTTGAGGATTTGTAGGAATGATGATAAAATTATAGATTTTGGGTTTTAAATGGGTCTGCACTTAAAGGAAAAAATGGATGTTGATATGCTAAAGGAAAAACGTGCAACAGCACGGAGTGCTTTCACTAGGACGGTTAAGATTCTAAAGAACGAACTCCGTAAAGATGTTCAAGCGGATAAAGCTGTATTAAAAGATAGAATTGGAAGTTACAAACGATAATTGCTGAGTTAAAATCTTACGATTCAAAAATACTGGATTAAAGGGAAAGCCACTGAGAATGATCTAGAACCGGAAGTTATAAGCTGCGAGGAATATTCAGATTTATTTATCACGTTTAATCGTCGGGTGAAAGAGAGTATAGATAATGCGGATGACCATAGTGTCAACACAAATTCTAATACGGATAGTAGCATAAACGCTTCTAATAAAAAACGGTACAAATTGCCAAAAATTCAAATTAAAAAATTCGATGGGCAATTATTAAGTTACTTTACATTTTGGGGAAATTTAAGAAGATTCACGAGGATAAGGAACTTAATGACGTTGACAAATTCCATTATTTAGCTCAATCAATGTTACCAGGAACTCGGGCTAGTGAGTTGGCTGATAGTTATCCTTTAACAGCTTAAAATTACCCAAAAGTTGTTTCTGCGTTTAAGAAGCGTTTTGGCACCAAGGAAATTTTAACTGAGATATATGTGAGGGAATTGTTAAAATTAATTATCCAAAACATACGCTTACAGGGGAAGGATCGTTTGCCGCTAGTGTCCCTATTTGACAAAATCGAGTCCCGCTTCAGATCTCTAGAGTCTTTAGGTTTAGCCCTAGATACTAGTGTGTCCTGGTTATACCACATGGTAGAGTCTTGCCTGTCGCCTGAGATACTTCGAGTATGGCAGAGAAGCATTTTGTTCAGTAACCAGGGATCAATTCTCTCAAATCGCCTTGAATTTTTGCGAAAAGAGGTCGAAGGGCAGCAGAAAATTAAACTAGCCAGATCTGGATTTGAAATTTCTTCTACTTCGCGCGATGAACATTATAAAGATGCAAAAGTTAAGAGCAAAAAATCAATCGCTAGCGCAGCAAGTCTAGTTGCTATCAAAGAACAAAAATGTGTTTTTTGAGGAAAATATCACGAAAGCAAAGAACGTTTTACAGCTCGATCGATGTGCTTAAAGGAAAGATTAGACAAATTAAGAGAATTAAAATGCTGCCTTTGCTGTCTTAAACCAGGCATTTTGCGAAGCAGTGTCCACAGTTTATTCAGTACTTTTTGTGTAGGCGATCTCACCCTATAATTTTATGTCCGGAGGTATCAGAGAATAATGTGGAGAATAAGGGAAAGCGAAAAGAGTCAGTAACAGTACAAAGAACAATGTCCTCTCCCTTATGTATGAATGAAGTCACTCTTATGACTTTAATGGTTGAAGTACTTGCAGAAGTAAGAAGGTGTAAAGAAGTGGTCAAGTGTTTCTAAGATTGTGGATCCCAGCGATCTTACGTTTTACAATCCACAGTTGAAGCTTTAAATCTGAAAAGCACTTCTGAGAATTTACTCATGCGTTATTTGGGGGGAACAAGGACTGAGTCAAAAATTCAGAAGAGATATTCTATAATTCTAAGCCCAGTTGGGAAAAGCAAAGTGTACCAATTTAGTTTTTTGGATCAAAATACCATTTGTGGAGAGATACCACGCATTCCTAAAGGTTCGTTATTGAAGGAGTTAAAAAGACACCGAATTTGGATTTCAGATGTCGGTGAAGGTTACTCAGAAATAGAAATCCTCACAGGGAGTGATATTTATGGGCAAATACTTACTGGTGAAGTAATTCAGCTGGAGGGTGGTTTGACAGCCATAAGTACTAAACTGGGATGGACATTGTCCGGGAATCAAAAAGAATGATTATCTAAAGTTTTGATGGTACCCCATCTATGTTAGTAGTCAATCTTTTTATTCAAGACGTGGAACTTTCTGTTGTGTGGAAGTTAGAAACTATCGACATTGCAGATGATGCGCAGAGCACTTCCAGAGTCACAGAAGACCAAGCGGCGCAAGAGCAGTTTCTTAGGGGTCTTCGCAGAACCGGAGATGGTAGATATTGCGTAGGTTTACCTTGGGCTCTAAAATTTTTCCTGAAATTCCCTTTAACTTGCATACTGCAGAAAGAAGCTCTTTGCTATTACAAGAAACTTGAAAAAATTAAATAAGTTTGATGGGTATAGTAAGGCGTTTAACGAATGGCTATTGGAAGATATCATAGAAATTTTCCCCAAATCAGTAAAGAATGACGGAGGCCATTATTTACCACACCATCTTGTAATAAAATTAGATAGCCTCACTACCAAGATTAGGCCTGTATTCGATGCGTCGAGCAAAGTCGTTGGTTCGCTTTCGCTAAATGATTACTTGATAAAAGGTCCTTGTAGAAGAAATCTCAGCCATTCTATTGCGATTTAGGGAAGAGGCAATCGCTGTAACATCTGATATTCGGCGGGCCTTTTTACAGATTGAGGTAGAGCGTGAAGATCAAAACTACTTAAAGTTTTTTGTGGTTGGTAAATAATAGAATGGAAGTATTTCGTCACAAGATGGTTGTTTTTGGTTAGCTAGTAGCCCCTATTTATTGGCAGCTGTGATTTCATTTCATTTGTCCAGTGTTGCACCTGAATCCAAAGCTGTTGCGAAAAAACTTGCCAAATCATTTTATGTTGACAATTGCGTCACGTCAGTCAATGATGAAGAGCTAAAAAGTTTTATAAGCCAGTCGATTACTATTATGGCAGAAGCCAAAATGGATCTTCGAATGTGAGCTTTTAATCACTATGGTGATCAAGAGCTAGCATCTGAACATAGTGATCCAGTCTCCGCTATTCTAGGCTTGCAGTGGGACCGACGAAATGACAGCCTTACAATATCCGTCCAAAGAGAAATCGTTAAAAGAGAGCGATCAAAAAGGAAACTATTGTCTCTAATCCATGCTGTTTTTGACTCGCTGGGTTTCTTTGTGCCCGTCATATTACCTGTGAATTTTTAATTAATTTTGATTTCATTTTTGGGCAACAAAATCAGACTCGGATATGCCATTACCAGATGAACTTCAAACAAGATTCATAAGATGGCACGAGAGGTTGTCTAGGCTTTTCCGCCTTAAATTACCTCGTCGCATGGGTTACGGAAATAAGAATTCGTGACTCTACACGTCTTTTGCGATGCCAGTCAAGCCGCTTATGCAACCGTCATTTTCTTAAGGAATAAGGAAGAAGACATAGCAAAATTACGCGTATCGCCCTTAAAGAAAATAACTATTCCACGTTTGGAGTTACTAGCTTGTGTTCTAGGTGTACTCTTGGCAAGGTATACATTTGAAGCCCTGTACTTAGTTGATGTCCCGATATATTACTGGACAGACGCTACTGTGGCTCATACCTGGATACAACGAGAGGAAAACTGGGGCGTATTTGCAAATAATAGAGTGAAGGAGATTCGGAAACTCTCGAAACAGAAATGTTGGAGACATATACCTGGGAAATTGAATCTTGCAGATGTGACATCTGGTGGCTGTACTTCTGAACATTTACAGCAATGCAATTGGTGGGAGGGCCCCGAATTTCTGAAAAGCTCTCCGGCAGTATGGCCAGACTTTGAGTTTACTCCAGGCGAAAATTCTGTTGCAGAAAAACATTTAAAGGGAGTGATTGTCAATTTTAGCATAAAAATTAGAAGATTCGGCAGTCTTTGAAACAACTGGAGTCTATCTCTGTGGTCCTTTATGTTGTAAATTAATCAGGCATTTGAGAAGAAGAAAATGTTAGTTTTGAACTTACTTCTGGTAAGTTCAAAACTAACATCTCTGTGGTCCTTTATGTTGTAAATTAATCAGGCATTTGAGAAGAAGAAAATGTTAGTTTTGAACTTACTTCTGGTAACCCTTGAAGTGCCAAGCTGCGAGCGCATCAACCACACCAACTACTTCAATCACACCCAATTAATATATCCCATGATACTCTTGTTCTTTACTTCCTATTAAGCTTTCATATGTGCTTGTATGCAAACATTAATGTATCTGTCGCTTTATATGATTTAGTTATAGCTGAATAAATGAGATTTATGCTTAAGTATGCATCCTATCGTTAATGGATATATCCCTCACACCAATGAAGTTTCGGAGATTTAACTGCTGCTGCTGGCTGCACAAGAGGTGAGCTAAATTTTGCTATCTTTATTCTTCATAGATTATGAGACTGAATGTTGTAAATCTCGAAACTAAAATTTAAACTGTGCATATAATATATAAACTTTCTGAAACTGCTGAATAAGAATTAATAATGGCACAGTCAAGTCTTAAAGATTGTATGGAAATAACGAAACTGAATTCCGAAAATTATGCTACTTGGAAATTCAAGATTCAAATGCTTTTAAAGCGTGATGGGTTAGATGATCTTCTTTATTCTCCCTCAACTTCTAAACCTGATGATGAATTTTTAAAGAGGGTTAAACATGCACAAGCTATAATAAACCTATGCATTGACGACTCTCAGATTATTCATGTTAGACATCAAACGACTACTGCCGGTACATGGCAGAAATTAAAGTCAATTCATGAGCGCTCCAATTTGAGCAGCAAATTATGTCTTCTGAGAAAATTATATTCTATAAAAATGGCTGAACATGGTGATATGATCGCACACATCACTCATATGATGGACTTAGTCGAAAGACTCAAAGCTATTGGTGAGAAAATTCCGGATCAGCATGTAGCCGCACTTTTGTTAGTGTCAATTCCGGAATCATACAATAATCTTATAACTGCCATTGAAGCTAGAGAGGAAACTCTTATAACTGCAGATCTTGTAAAAACGAAACTCACTCACGAATATAACAGAAGACTAGAACTACAAGCATATCGAAGTTCTAATTCTTCAACGGCGTTTAAATCTGCAATAAATGCTAGAAATTATGATAATAGTAGACAAAAGAAATTTTGTACCTTTTGTAAACGCAGTGGTCATACTCATGAGTGTTGTTTTAAATTGCAGAACAAAAGTAACAATTCTTGTCCTGACAACTCGAAATCAGAAACTCGCATGACCAAACATATCGGAAAATCGAACCGACATTGTATGAGCGCAGACACTTTCGATGAGAGACGCAGTGAATCCGACACTGACAGGCATGTTTTAGCTCCAATCCAAAGTACTGTTTATGAAAAGGGTTTACTAATTACTCCGCGGTATTGCTCAGAACAAAATATAAATAAGAAAATTTTGTACGTCGATTCCGACGCAAGCAGTCATCTAGTAGGAGATAAAAGTTTGTTTACTGAACTGATATATGAGGATTCTCAAGCGAAAATCATTTTAGCAGATGGAAAATTTTATATTCGCAGGGCAGAGGATTTGTTGACCTTGATTTAGAAGAATGTGGATTGCAAAAAATTAGATTGACTAATGTTTATTACGTTCCTGATTTAAACAGCAACTTGATTTCTGTTAAACAAATTGCTAGTAATGGATATTCTGTTACTTTCGAAAAGGAAAATTGTTACGTAAAAAAGGATAGCCAATTAATTATGCACGCATATTCTGATGATAACAGTTTATATAAAATAGTTTTAATCACAAAACCAGAAAGCGCTAATTTTGCAGTTGAATGTAAAAATAAAAACTGTATACAAATATGGCATTCAAGGTTAGGTCATCGAAGTTATGACGCAATCAGACAATTAATAAGAGAAAATCTTGCAGAAGGGATAAAATTAGATAATTGCACTCATAATTATAGCTGTTCAGAATGCATAAAGAATAAAATGCAACAAATTCCTTATCCAAAAGCTGCTAGTGTTCGAACAAGAAAACCACTGGAACTCATACATAGTGACATTTGCGGGCCGATGCCTACTCCAAGTATTGGTGGAAAACTTTATTTCGTAACCTTTATTGATGACTTTACTAGATACACTGCCATTTATTTGCTCGCTAAAAAGAATGAAGTTCTTAGTAAATTAAAGGATTTTGTCGGTATAACAAGAAATAAATTTGGAAGAACTGTGCAGACACTTCGAACCGATAACGGCGGTGAATATACCAGTGAGAAAGTGGAGGAATTTCTATCGAATAACGGCATCAAACATCAATTAACTGTTCCTTTTTCGCCTCCTCAGAACGGTGTGAGTGAAAGGAAAAACAGAAGCCTTATTGAGATGACCAGGTGCCTACTGTCCCAAAGCCGACTTCCAAACAAATTCTGGGATGAAGCTGTAAATACAGCAAATTACATCCAGAACCGTCTTCCAACCTTGTGACAAGACTCCTTATGGATTATGGAGCTGAAGAAAACCTAATTTAGCTCATATGAAACAATTTGGTTGCACAGTCTATGCATATGTACATAAGGAAAATCGTAAAAAATTAGACCAGAAAGCGATTGAAGGAACTTTTGTCAGTTACGATGAACGATCAAAGGGTTACAGAATCTGCACAGGTGAAAATCGAATAATAATCAGTAGAAGCGTTAAATTTGTCGAAGAATTATCAGCGAATGAAAATATTGAAATTTCTCTCCATCCAAAGGCTGAAGATGTTGAAAACGAGGAAGAAACTACAGAAAAACACAAAGTTGTATCCGAAGAGGAGCCAAGACGATCAGAAAGGAAAACGAAAAGGAAACCACCAAAACGTCTAGGATACTTAACAAACACACCCAAAACCATACCAGAGAATTTTAAAGACTAGGATAAATTGAATTCCGAAGAAAAGGAAAAGTGGTTACTCGCAGTTGAAGAAGAAATCAATTCCTTATCCCGAAATAAGACTTGGGAAGTGGTTAAGTTTCCTGTAGGAAAGAAACCTATTGGCTGTCGATGGATTTTCAATCTGAAAGAAAACGAAGCTGGAACAGTCATTCGTTACAAGGCGCGACTAGTTGCAAAAGGTTATAGTCAAAAATTCGGAACTGACTGCGATCATACCTTTGCACCAGTAGTTCGACATACAACTATCAGAACTTTCCTTGCTGTCGCAGCATATGGTAAAATGCACGTGAGACATGTAGACGTCACTACAGCATTTCTACACGGAAATTTAAAAGAAGAAATATTCATGGACCAACGAGAAGGTACAATTCAACCGGGACAAGAAGAAAAAGTTTGCGAACTGAAAAAAGCTCTTTATGGATTAAAGCAAACTGCTAGAGCATGGAATAAAAAAGTCGAAGAAGTATTAAAGAACAGTAACTTTTCGCAGAGTTTAGCAGACCCATGCTTATTTCTAAAGAAAGATGGAAATGATACGATAATGATTATTGTCTGTGTCGACGATATCCTTATAGCATGCAAAAGCGAAGAAAAAATTAAAAAGCTAATCAAATCTCTCAATGAATTCTTCGAAGCAAAAGACTTAGGAGAAGTCAGAAACTACTTAGGAATCAACATCAAAAGAGATGAAAACAAGTTCCTGTTGAGCCAAAAATCAAAAATAGAAAAATTGAAGATGATGTTTTGTCCAGATATTCACAAACCATCTTACACACCAATGGATACTTGTTATGCAAAGGAAGAGGACGTCTCTCCACCAGTGGACAATACGAAATATAGGCAAGCCATCGGAGCCTTATTATACATAGCCACTGTAACCAGACCGGATATTACCCTAGCAGTGAATTTGTTAAGCAGGAAAAATGAGTCTCCAAAGGAGAAGGACTGGAAAGCAGTTCTAAGAGTGATTCAATACCTGAAGTCTACAAAGGACATTTACCTGTAAATTGACTCTGATAGCCCACCAGCACTTTCCTGTTATACTGATGCTGACTATGCATCTGATTTAACCACGAGACGGTCAACGGGTGGAAATTTATTTTTTCTGGGACACAGCGCAATATTTTGGTTCACAAAGAGACAAAATTGTGTTTCCTTATCATCTCCGAATCCGAGCTTATTTCTGCAGCTACTGCTGCTCAAGAGCTCAAATGGATATTAGATCTCCTTAAAGATTTTGGACTACCTCAAAAACTATCCATTAAGATATATGAGGACAATAAGTCCACAATAGCTCTGATAAAACGGGGGAAAATGAATACCAGGTTAAAGCATATTAATGTTAACTGTTTCTTTTTAAGAGAAATGGAAGAAAATAAAACAATCGAGATAACATACTGCAATATAAATTCCATGATTGCAGATATTTTCACTAAGCCATTGCCCAAACCAAAATTTCTGAAATTAAGAAGTGAGCTAAATCTGATTTCTAACATTTCCCAAATGCATGATTAAAGGGGTGATTGTTGCAAATTAATCAGGTATTTGAGAAGAAGAAAATGTTATTTTTGAACTTACTTCTGGTAACCCAAGAAATGCCAAGGTGCGCGCGCATCAACCACACCAACTACGTCAATCACACCCAATTAATATATCCCATGATACTCTTGTTCTTTACTTCTTATTAAGCTTTCATATGCGCTTGTATGCAAACATTAATGTATCTGTCGCTTTATATTATTTAGTTATAGCTGAATAAATGAGATTTATGCTTAAGTATGCATCCTATCATTAATGGATATATCCCTCACACTAATGAAGTTTCGGAGATTTAACTGCTGCTGCTGGCTGCACAAAAGGTAAGCTAAATTTTGCTATCTTTATTCTTCACTTTACTTTTGAGACCAAAGGGTAAAGCTTGGATCGTCTTGTTCACCTGCGCCGTACACCGGGCTATTCACCTGGAACTTATTACCTCTCTGAGTACCGAAACCATTCTACAGGCTCTGAGACGGTTCACTACCAGACGAGGCCGTCCTGCGACAGTGTATTCTGATAACGGAACAAATTTTACCGGAGCAACCAATGCTCTGAGATGCCTAGATTGGAGAAAAATCACAGAAAACGAGTGTTTTCCAATTAAGTGGAAATTCATCCCCCCTACGGCTGTGTGGTGGGTGATGGTGAGAGCGCTTAGTTCGTTCCACCAAGTCCCTTCTCATGCGAATTTCAGAGAGATCGTCGGGGAATTTCGAGGAGTTACTGACGGTCCTGTGTGATGTTGAATCCATATTAAATAGCCGTCCTTCAACGTACATCTATGATGATTAAGAGCTCATATCTCTGACACCGTCCTTGTTTTTGCAAGACATGAAACAAGTGGGGGTACCAGATCTGGTTTACATCGATTCCCAGAAACTGAATGTGCGTGTAAATTACTGCAATACTTTGAGACAAGAACTAAGGAGTCACTTCCGCAAGGAATATCTGACCCAACTGGTGCAGAAGGTCAGCGTTTCATGTCAAAACCTAAAGGTGAGGGACGTAGTCCTCATAGAACTAGACAATAAAAAGCATGTAATGTGGCCAATGGGCAGAATCGTAAAAATATTCAATAGTAGAGATGGCGCTACAATAGTGGTACAGGTAAAAACAAGCAGCGGATATTTGGTGAGACCAATAAAAAAATCGTATTCACTAGAGGTTTCAGCTACCAGCGATCCTGTGCTAACTCTGGCAACTGAAAACAGATCTAGATACGGCAGACTCTTAAAATCAAGGACATAAACAAATACAAAAAATGACAAAATGTACAATATAGACTTTTTAAACTTATATCCTTTTTGTTTAGCAATGACTGTAATTGTTTTAGGTTTATTATTTTTTTATCTCATTTTAGTATGCTCCATCATATATATTGCATGCTAACCAAATTTCTCTTATGTGTTCCTAACTTATGCATTTGTATCGGTTTTGTGTCTTATTGTAATATTAGAAAATTTTGTGCAATGGCTGATTTTGAGAAAATCAAGGTATTGTGCCTCTCACATACATCGAGAATAAGTCTGGCAACAACTGTAGTAGAAAATTTACGCATTGCTGGAATTGCAACGGCGCATATATGGAAGATTTTTTTTTTAAGCTTGAGAAATCGGCAGGCGAGAGAATTGCGTTACGAAACTGAATTTTGGGTGTGAATGAAGTGGAATCCGCTGCGGATAGTAGTGACTGCGTTTTAGATGAGGACACTATGTTTAGGTTTTGCGATATTAAACTTACAAAAGTTCTCTCAAGTTTAGTAAAGGTTACCCTGGACTTATTCTCGTTGTTGAGATAAAATGCAATTTTATGGTATTGTGGTTATATATAATTTGCAAATATTAATGGGATTAGAAGTATACTAAATACGTCCTCAAAATTCTGGAATGGTATTTAAATTTGTAGATGTTGAGTGTTCATTGCTATGTCGGAGCCAGTTGCAGTCAGGTGTGAAAAGTAAGAAGGAATTGCTCGCATGCTCGCATTAAATGAATCTGGGTCTGAAAATATTTATAATATTACTAATTTGCTATATTTTTCTGTATCTATAGAGGCGTAAAAATTCAAGGGTGGTGTAGATCAACGCCACGATCTTCAGTTTTTCTTTCATTCCTCGGACCAGTGTAAATTCGAGTCGAGGTGTGTAAAATGTTCACTTTGTCATAAAAGTTCTGAGTGTAAAGCTAATTGAATTTCTCAGTTAGTTTGTTGTAACTGTGGTGGAAGTCATTCAGTAAACTATCCTAAATGCCTCAAAATCCTAAATGCCTAGAAATATACAAAGAAAAAATTCGGGCAATCTTGTAGCCGCTACTAAAGCCAATTCTAAAGCATGTGCTACGATTCGAATTGTATCTTTTGATACTTATTTAAGTTAATGGATCATCGAAGATTTGCTGTCATGTGTTGCATTAGTGTATTAATATATTTTTATGCTTCTTATACGTTATTGATTACACTATTCAAGTAACTGTGAAATTCAATTTCCCCTTGTTTTATTTCTAGCTACCTGAATTACTTGGCTTTATTGGTTTTTATGCAGATTGAAAAAACTCTGCTTAAGGGGATGAGGGTAGTGTTTTCGAAATCTCAGGTAGACACTGATTTTCCTCTTATTTTGGTTCAAAGCGCAAAATTTTTCAAGCTGTAGAACAGTGTGGCATTAACACGGCACCATGGAACGGTTTTACTAAGAAATAAATCTTTCTTTGTTATTGGTTCTACCGTACTTCGGAAAATAACCAACCACTTCGACCGATTTGTATTTGAAACATTCGCGTTCGCCACTGTGTTTGAAAAATTCGAGTAAAACTGATTGAAAACGTACTTAAATGCTGCTCTAAAGGTTCTATATTATTCTGGAAAGTTGTGTACTATTCTAAATAGTAAACAAGCACAGCGCCATCTAACGGTTTTAGTAAGAACTGATAGCGGGAATCCAACAACAGCGACGTGAACCTAAGATGGATGAGGGCAACATTGTAGTATAAACACCCTGAATATAGGCTCTGTGGGGTGATTTTCTAAAATCTTACGTAGAAGGTGACCGTCCTTTTGTTTTGAAAATGAAGTGTACAAAATTTTATCAAGATCGTAATAAAACTCTAGATTTCTATAAATTACACATAAAGAAACTAATGGATGGTCCTCTTTATATTTAT
>KK117600.1:1037644-1071805 GCA_000611955.2 Stegodyphus mimosarum | reverse complement strand
AGATCTAGTTAGTAAATAGTAATAACTGAAACAAAACTGGATTTATTTCTTTTAAATAGTTCAATTTGTTAATTAATAACAGAACAAATTTGAAAAAAAATTTAAGCTTTGCTGAACGACATTGCATAGATGGGTGGAAGATAAAAATATTTTAATTCGGATAGTGGTAACACTTTTCTCTTAATTCTGAGTTTTTTTTATTAAATTCGAAAAACGAATATATTACCTTCTTCCGAGTGGCAACATACATCTTTTATCGCTGAGCTTTCTGGGTAATTTGAATCAGAAATAGTGCTCTCAAGGAACTTCCCTGGAAGTATGTAATTCTTACCATTACTCTTAATTACTACAAGCCTGCGGCTCAGTTATTTTCCTTCTCAATGGAAGGATGCTATTATAATTATCTTTCTGAAGCCTGGAAAGAATCCGAAGGAGTCCTTCATTTACAGACCAATTAGCCTGCTTCCAAGGACAGAAAAAGTATGTGAGAATATTCTCCATACTCTCCTGATTTGGTACCTTGAGGACACACAGGTACTCAGGGAGACACAGCACGGTTTCAGAAGTGGGCATAGGGCTGTTCATTAAATTGTTAACGTCATTCAGCATGTAGCTAATTCCTTCATTATAAAGAACGCTTCGCAGCACCCTTTCTTGACTTCGAGTACTAAATAAAGGAATCCACAAAAAGCTTTGGACTCCCATAAATTGGCAGTAAACATTGTAACGCACTGGTGTAGTCTGTGGAGAGTTAAAATTAACCCTTCTAAAAGCAACGTAATCCTTCTCAGACGCTACAAGAAAAGTTTTATTCTTTACAAACATATTATAATTAGTAAAGTTGAAGTTCCAAGTAATTCTTCCGTAAAATATTTAAGAATAATTTTTAACGAACAGCTTCTTTTCAAAGAACGTGTTAACCTCGTCATAAAGGAGGCAAAAGCAGCTCTCATGGCTATTGATCTCTTAACTGGACGAAGATCTAAATTTAGTTGTGGGATAAAACGAAAACTCTACATCAGAAGTCTGAGCTTATGTCAAAAAGCTTAAAAACAATACGAGTCCTGGACTGGACCTCATCAACAATAGGATTATCAAAAGATTTACTGTTAAAACCATACTGTACCTTACTAAGATCATCAACGCCATCCTGCAATGGTAGAACTTTCCTGAGTGCTGGAAGATAGCAAAAAGTCACCTTAATTCTGAAGACAAGAAAGTCAGCCTCTCTGCCTGAGTCCTATCTGCCGATCAACTTGCTGTCCTCGATGAGTAAAATTACGGAAGCTGTCCTGCTAAAGAGAGTTAATGAACATTTGAACCAGAATAACATTATCATACCACACCAATTTGGATTCAAAAGCAAGCCTTCTACTGTGAATCAACTTTACAGAGTAGTTGAGTATATCAGCGAAGGATTCCAGCAAAGAAAGATGACAGTGGGTCTATTTCCTGACATAGCAAAGACCCTTGATCGTGCGTGTCTAGACGCACTCATCTACAAGTTACGTAACCTGGATTTCCCAGGCTACATCACAAACACAATTAATTCCTACCTGACAGGCAGACACTTTGTCTTCAAGTATCAAATACACTGTCTACACGCAGAGCTATCCTTGCAGGTGTCCCACAGGGCTCTTTGCTCGGACCTAGTTTATTTAATGTATATGTGAACGACATTCCTGTTACAGACAATACTACACTCGCAATGTATGCTGATGACACTGCGATCCTTACTCAAAGTGCATTCCTCATCCCAGCAATACAACGGTTACAAGACTACATTAACACACTCGAGACTTGGCTAAAGAAATGGAAAATCAAAGTAAATATCAACAAAACGCAGGCAATCTTGTTGACCAAAATGAACAAGTTTAATAAAAAGCTTCAATTTTATGGACAAAAAATCTCATGGGCCAAGCAAGTCCTTTACTTAGGGGTGATCCTCTGTAAAACTCTCACATGGACCCCACACATTACATCTAAAGTTTCGAGTTAGTAAAGTTACACTACACCCCTTACTTTCTATAGACAATAAGTTGCTTATTTACAAAACTGTTTTGCGTCCTATTCCATGCTATGCTTGCCCAGTCTGGGCGTATTCTTGTAAAACTTCTAGAAAAAAAGCTGCAACAGGTACAAAACCTCATCTTGAGGCAAATTGCAAATGCACCCTGGTATGTACGTAACCGGAAAATAAATGAGGAACTTAATATAGAGGAGCTAAGACACTACTACTGCCGGCTTGCCCGGAATTTTTACGTAAGCTCAGTAACATAAATAACCCAGTTATTCAGGTGTATAATTACGATGTAAATAATGTAAATAATAATAAAAGGCCGATGGTCATTCTCAGTAATAATATTGATTAAATCTTTTCCCTGTATGTGAATATACGCACTCCTGTTGTATTGTATCTATGCATTTTTTCTCAAAGTACCATGGGTTTCACACTTGCTATCTTGTCTTATGTTATGTCTAGATGCTAAGTGTCATTACAGGTTCGTCACCAGGTCTTCTCTTATCAGTTTTTTTCCCAGATTGCTCTTTTTTCTTATCTACGATCATCTGATAATTGGTACACCCTAGCTTTTCTATTAAGATGAAAATCTACTTTCGTTTAATATTGGAATTATAAAAAAATTAAATTCATGTAGTTACGTACTATAACGTTTATGCATAAGTTATGTCTGACCACTATTCGCAATTGCTTAATGTTCTACAAGGGGTAGGGTTCTTATCTAACCCAGGCACCCTCGTGATACACCCTTTTCTCTCTATACGAAAACTCTACCTCGCACTTACATGACCAGTCCTAACGTATGCAAGTCCAGCCTGAGCCACTGTAGATAAGACCTGACAGAAAAACATGGACGTTTTTCAAAATAAGACTCTTTGAGTAATAATTAATGCGGTCTGGTTTGTGCGTAACAAAAAATTCCTTTCCAATTACATAATATGGCAATTCATGATTACTTACAAATTTTCATAATGTCTTTAACAAAATAATGAACTCTGAGTTTAAACATCCTTCTAGAATCGTAGACTACGATTCAACCATTGAGAATGTGGTAAAAAAAACCACGAACTATTCTCCCCAACTCAAATTAGTGAGTACACAAGTTAGTGGTTCACCTTAGCTGAGTAGACTCTCATAAGAAGAAAATTAGTCTCTTAGGACTAGAATAAGAATAGGTTTACTTATCATTAGATCCCCCCCCATCTGATTTTGCGATATGATTGCTTCAGATTGGTCTCGATGCTATTCATATCTAAATGGATCTTTATTACTTTTTAAGAAATTCATTCACGTTTCTAAGCAAGCGCTGATCAGACGGCACCACAAGTATTTATAGGTCATCCTGGTACTTTTATTCTCGCCATATCGGTGATGATAATTTGCACGATTTCCCCAAAATGTCAATATCTAAATTATATTAATGTCAATGTCTTACTGCTAAATTCTCAATAGTGTGGGTAAATACTTAATCTGCAATAAAGTCACAGCACCATGCCTTCAATGTCAATGGTAATTTGATACACAAATAGAAGTATGTTATGCTTTGAGAAGTGGCAACACAAAGCTTTTAGATCTCTAAGTTTTTATTAATCCAAAGGTCATTAGACTCGCGTAAAATCTGTGCATGTGAAGAGTGTGGATCCCATGGGGTGGTTTCTTAGAAACCTTATAGAGACAGTAATCTTCCCCTTGCTTTGAAGATCAAGAGTGCCCAATTTCATCAAGATCGGAATAAAACTGGAGACTTGTATAAATTACAAACACACAGGCATTGTTTTTTATTTATCTAGACTAGCGGCTTGCGGAGCCAGTCGCTAAAAATCCTTATAATGAAAAGTGAAAACACATATATACGATTTGTTAATATATTTACTTTAATTCAATCTTTGACACACGCACACACGCACACACGCACACACACACACATACTCACACACACACACTCACACACACACACACATGTATGTAACGTATAAGAAAAGACGGTTGCTGCTTTATAAAATAATTGGCGACCTCAAAATTAACATTATAAATTTGGTGCTCTCCCCCTAAATTTATCTGTTCTCCCAAATTCGAGATTTTCTACGTTACGTAACGCTGCTTGAAAAGGGCAACCAAAACTGTATTAACTAATCATAGCTTGTTTCTAGAATAGCACCTACTCTGCTATAAAACACCACTGGCGAGCTAACTACGTCTTAATTCCGCGTCATTATTCTACTAGCTTCCACCTTGCTAATATCTCCTCGCTTCGCTTCTGTAAAATGCCTGCGTCATTCTTAAAAAAAAAAAAAACAAAAAACAATTGAATAAGAAATTATTGTAATTGTATGATTGAAGAGTAGGTTATTTACGATGAATTATTCTAGTGTGCCTGGAAATCTGGAAACAAGGGTGATAATTAACTGAACTTAGTTTGGTATCAACTTTTCTCTCTCGTCCTACAACTCAGCCGTCACGATTGTGCTTCGAAATTATGACATATATATATATTGATTTTAATTTGAATCCAGCTAATATAATTTCATGGGTTCAGCTAGAAAATAATGATAATAGAAATGAAGATCCTCGTTTGTTGCTATTACGTGTTTTAGTTTGTTAATTGATAGCAGAATAAATTTGAGAGAAAAATTTAATATCTTACGCTTTGAAGCAATAGAACGCCGCGTGGGTGATAAAAATGCTTTATTTCGGACAGTGGCAGCATATTTCTTTTAATTCAATGAGTTTGTTGATTAAATTAGGAAGACAAATATTTTGTGTTTTGCCTATTGGCAACAATGAGTTTTCTGATTAAATATCTTATGCTTGCCGAAAGGTAACAGACTTCCCGTAAATCGTTGAGTTTGCTGATCAAATTATTCATTAAATTCGCGCAAAATACGCTATGAATAAAAATAAATTCAAATATAAAAAATATAGCTTCTAGGTTCATATGTTCGGGTGGAGGACTATACGTTGTGAAAATTGGATGGCTCTAGGTGCCGCTGTTTTCCACCATGCGAGGAACATATGCGCAATCACATATAAAGATTCTTCATTATTTAATAATAGTGATAAGCTAACTGTTTGGTGAAACATGCAGCGGTATTAATTTTTTATGTTCAGGCAAGTTTTCAAATATGCATGAGTTTATTCAAATTCACTATACTTTTCAAATCTTTTAGCCTGTCAGTTCTGAAGGATCATATTTGCCAGAAGATTTATATTATACTGACAGACAAGACACTTTCAACCCCCCTGCGCGTTAAGTAAATTATGAATGACATCAGAATTTGGATCCGATGCAAGTAGTAAGTTTCTGAATAGTGTGTGAAAAGAGCTTACAGCACGATGAAAACATAAAAATTTCTTCATTAAGGAGAAACTAGAAATCTAATCTATAATGATGGACGCAGCAATATAATGCTGAAGCAACAAAGAAGTTTTAACCGTTAAATTTTTAGTGTAATTGTTGGGAAGACTTACGAAATTTCAAATTACTTATAAAAGCATTTTGAAACAAACAGGTGGGCAACTTGAGTGATTTTAGAAGTTTTATTTGCAATTTTTGTAAATTTTACGAAACGCAAAGAAGTTTACCCATTTCTAGAAAGAATTTTCAACATTAAAATTAATATTTTAAATAAAAAAGCTTATTTCTTAATTGCTTCGTCTGGTGGCGCTTTGTCTGAATTATCAATCCAAGTCTTGATTTAACCCTTTCACTCCTGAAGGTAAACGCTGAAACCACCTATTCAAAATTCTATAGAATGTAAGCTGGTGTTTTTCTTGCACAACCACATGCGTAAGTAAGTAGTAGTAGGGGCATCATCGTTTGACGCGTAGCGAAATTTCAGGATAAAACGCAGCGTATATGAAATATCCATATATTTTTGGTGTGATACTACTTGTAGAGGGCTATAACCTCGCTTTTTGCGTATTTTGTGCAAAAAAATTCAATATAGCTTGTAAAACAGTTGGTAAGTCTCAACGTTGGTGGCTTCGTATACTTCGATATATTGTTAAGGTGACAGTTAAAAATATACACATTTTGTTTTCTATGGGGAGTGAAGGTCAATCCTTACAACTGAAAGATTTTTGAATTTCTGCAGCGAGAGGATTGATAGTACAGCGAAAATGTGCATTGACGAAAAAAGTGAAGCTACACGTGCCAGAAAAAGTAAGCGTTTTGTTCCATCTGGGATTCGTCAAGAAGGAGGAATAGTAGAATACCAATATATTGAACTTTTACGATGTGGTTTATGCAGAGCAAAAGCTGAACTCCATTGTGTAAAATGGCAGAGCAGAGTTTACAATGTTGAACTCTGCCTGAACGATAAGAACTGTTTTCTACAATATCATCAGAAATAAATCAAGACTAATGGTATAGAAATATATTTTTAAAAATACCATATTTCCTATTTTAAAAAAAATTCAATAAAATTTTCATTGTTTATATTAGTCATTAGCAATACATTAACTAAGTGACAAAAAATAATTTTACTGACTATATTTTTGGAGGAGCCAAAAGGTTAAAAATCAATTCCATAAGAGAGAATTTATTTTAATTAGAAATGGCATTAACTGCACCAGCCTTTCATTGAGCCAGCATCAGTTCTTCGTTTTTGGATGAAGAGACTTAATAAACCATTTACTTAAGTATAAGAGAACTTTGGAAGATTATGAACAAAACACATAGATTTCATAAAAATGTTTGTTGCCAATTGCTTAAGAAGTATAGCAATAGGTTTCGTTTATAATTAAAAGCTTCATGGCGAAGTTTGCAGTCTGATGGCTCTGTTTAAAAGAAAGCAGGATTCCATTCCTAAAATATAGAAGGTGAAATATCATTTAAATAATAAAAATAATTAGGATTAAATTTTTTTCGATTTCTTAATTTTAACTTCCTGCTGTACGAGAAACCATCAACAATCATAAATTCTTCAATCGAAAGATATCGGGATCATTCAATGAGTGATCAGTCGTTTTCTTTTTAAGATCAGAAACTTAAAATCTGAAATATTTGCAATACTGCATACCTTCTCTTAGTCTTCTCACGCAGTTTATTTTCCATGTAAAAACTATATTAGGCGATTTTTTCCCCATCATTACGAATTAATTTATTTTCTATTCGGGAATGTTAATTATATTTTTATTTTTACAGCATTATGTTTAACTGCAGACTTGAAATATTTCTACATAGAGAAAAAGTGTTATTTTCGATCCAAAATTTAGAGTCATTTTTCAAGCAGACGATATTTAATCATGATAATTTATGTTCAAGTAACGGTCTAATTCTAAATAATAATTTCCGAACTTTTTATGTTTTTCCTCATCAAAACCATTCTGAAAAATAAGGTAAGATGCGAAATGATAGAACGCGCAATGCGTTAGGAAAAGAAGTAAAGTTTTCGATAATCTGTTTAATTTTAAAACTAATGTAATAAATAAAAATACTTCATACGTATGATTTATTTTAAAGAAGAACTTGAAATTAGCTGTATGAAAAAAGATTTCAAATGTTTCCACAAAGTATTTATTTTAAGTCATCCAGTTTTAAGTGTGCTTTGAGAAATTTCTGTAGGTAGAAGGTTCAGATGTATTTATTATCACGATCCCTCAGCTTGCTTGCTGTTGACTAAATCTAACTTTTTGTACATGCTTCGGGTGACAACAACATTGTTCTTCGTTGGAATGAAGTAATTCTTAACTGCTTCTGAAAAATCTTCTCCATTTTCCACTAAATCTGTTAATTCCTGTAAGAAATATATTAAGAAATGATAAGTTTTTTGTGTAATTAAAAAATATTTATTCTTTTTGCGTTCCAGTTTTCGAGACAGATATTACATAATACATAACAAGGCATTTATATTGTGGCTTAAATAAATATAAAATGTAAGGGTATGTTTACACTACGGCTGCGAATTTTACCCGTAAAAAAGATGAAAATTTTAATGTTTGAGTCATCAAATGTTAATAAATGTTGTGCTAATATGGAGAAAGCTTTGATAATTTGCTCTGTGGTGAAAAAAAGCCATGTTAGATCTTACCTCTACAGAATTCTTGATTGTAAATTACGGTACTGAAAATGTTCTTAAAAAGTTCTGCATCTAATTCTGAGAAATTCTGCAGCTCAAAGTATATTTCTAGGATCAATACTTAGGAAAATAAAGGCTATGCTATCTTTTCCGAACAGTCTGTGTATTAACATAAACATCGCTATCTCAGAAATATGGTCCGTATAACTGTTAACCTCTCCAGGTATCTAAGTGCATCACGATGTAAAAGCTGCATATGCAAACATTGGCTTGGGTGAAAATATCACTTGTCATTACTATAATAATTCATTAACCAGTACTTCGAAAACAACTTTCAGACTGAGTTGCGAATTATATTTATCTTGAAATGCAATTATCTTCATCACATTTCCTAGCAGGATTATTAAAGTATTTGTGAAAAACAATGGTAGTAGTTTGTATTAAATGTCAAACGAAACACGCTTTCCCTTTGATGGTCATGAATGAGCTCAGCTCTAATTACAGTTACGCACATCAGTGGGCGCAAACGAAAAAGCTCGTATTGCAAATTTACGACTGACAGATATTGCGCGTATTTGAGAAGAAAGAATTGCTTAATGTCGCAACCGCCGAAGGGTTAAAATTTCATATCAAGGAACACGAATCTTACGTTCGAAAATAAGTAAATAAATAAATGAAGTATTTCGCAACGTTTTTGGATTGCAAACAAAAAAATTCTGCTTTGATTATGCTAAAATTATCTTTCCCTCCCCTTCCACCAAAAATAATCTTTATTTGGTGGATTAGATTATATTAAGCCAGTGATTGAAATTTTAACCCTTTTTTTCCCAATCCATCTACAAATAGATAACTTCTTAATTTGATTTCATTTTCAATCCCTAGATGTCGCCGCTTTGTTTTTTTTTCTTCGTTGTAAAGAGCATCAATATTGAAAATTTGTTGATTTTTGTTTCTGTCTGCAGTACTTATTATTATTTAATCGCAGCTAAAGAAGGTGATTGCTTTCAATCGATAAAAGCCTTTCTCTAAAATGCAATCTACGCTAATTAATGCTGTTTCTCTCGCACTCATTTTTCCTTGACTTTCTTGTTATTCGTTCCTAAAGACTGAGACTTTCACTTTCCCCTAAACCGAAGGCACTAAGGAGTCGGAATGAATCGTCTTTATCAAGATGGAGTATAGGTTTTGCCACATTGAGTAACGAGATCTAAAAATTGCTTGTTGGAGCAATTTCAAAGAAACACAAAAAATACCTCTTCCCTTAGCAATGATAACAAATATCAGTCTTTCAGTAGAGAGTATGGTATTTTCGATTATTCACGAATGTTTCTTAACTGTTATGTATATTCTCCTAGTAACTATAAGGAGAGTTCATGGGGATAGGGTTCCATTCATCACTCAAAATGATTATGATCTCCTGCACGATTCGAGCAAGATAACTTCTCCGTACAAGGTCATAAGCATGTTCTATAGGAGCTCGATAAATATGTAAACCTTCCACGTGTTCAATGTCTTATGTTTAGACACTTCAACTGCCCTGTGTGGGCGTGCTCTGGAGTTCATGAACAGAAAGTCTGGATGCTGTAGCACTGAAAGAATGAATATGATCCAAGAGAACCTTTATATAGCACTGGTGTGATATAAAAAGATGTCTGATATGTAGAGTGGTATTCTGCCATTATGCGTACTGTTCCCTCCCGCCACACACAATGACTATTCTGCCAAATCCGAATTTTGTATTCTATTTTAGTGTTGAGTAAGATGGAAACTCGATACCAGTACCAGAACATCCATGAAGCTAATTACGTGTGCAGGAAGAGGCATCATGCCCATTGGCAGAACATCGCTTTATATCTTTGACGTAAGTACTATTACCTCTCACCAAAACCTAATCGCGATTCTTTTGGATCCTCTCCGTCTTTTCAGAGATATACATAGGAACCTCATTTTCTGTTCATGAGCAACGATGCTCTCCTACGCAGGACAGATACCGTGTCATAACCCCGGGAAAGAAAGATGTTAAACTCATATAATGGCATGCATATTCACCGGACTTAATTCCCAAAGAACATCCCTAAGACTTTCTCAGAAATCATGTTCTTTGAACTGTGCTGGAACTCACAATGGCCTTGAATTTTAAATAGGACAATAATCCCCAAACTCTCCTTCGAAGTTATGCGGAGAATATGCGTAAGAGATATAAAAGATGTCTTAGCATCCGAGAAGATAATACACCCTAATGAGTGATTCATATCTATCATCATACCTGGAGGAAGGAGTCTTTTCTTGACTATTTGAAATTACTCTCATAAGCACCTTTTTTCACAAAAATTTTTTAAGCAGCATAGGTACTACTAGCTTCTTTTCTATATCACTTTTTAAATAAAAGAAGGTTTATATCTAATGTTATCGCAGTGTATTATCATTAAAGAAATAATATAGCGAATATGAAAAAAAGTGCATGGCAACGCAAATAAAAGCTTATTGCCATATATATTATTTTAAAGAAATAGTATAAAGAATATAAAAGCCTGTATAAAGCTTAACACTGTGTCAGGAATTTTAAATATAGGCTGTTTTTAAATATTTTGCTGTTAAATTTTACGTACCGTAGGTATGAAGAAAGCAATGATTAATAATAAAATTAAACGAAAAAAAATATTGTGTTTGCAGTAGTGAGTCTAAAAGAAGACTGGTAAACTGTGAGTTTAGCGACAGCATAAAAATCTTTTAACAGGATGGCTTAGTTTTTCCAGATTTTCTTTTCTTTTCTTTCCTTATCTTCTTTTTCCCTGTGGCGAAATCTGTATTATTTTTCATTATAAAGAATGCACAATATTTTTACAAAATACTTTCCGGAAAAGAATTCTAGTCCTTAATAATTGTGAAGTAGTGTAGGCTAAGAAACATGGGTTACTGAAATGGATAGCAGTAGGGAAAAAAAATGGCTGGACCCTATGCATCATTGAAATTGACTAGACATTAGAGTTTGTTTAAGAAGGAAAATTAGCCAAGCGACTACTAAATCTGCCAAACTATCCTTAAAATCGTCAAAAGACATATCTAGTTAATACAGAAGTTACTACTGTCATTTTTTATTACTATGTTAAAAGTTTGAAAGTCATTCCCACCTTCCGTCGCAGGAACACTGTCTGATTCCGGGTCATGATTCTCAGCGGAGGACTTAACTCGTCAAGTTCTTCCAGAAGAGGCTTTTTCGTGCCAGGCATATTTAGACGGCTATTTAAAGTCTAGAAGAAAATAATTAGCATCGAAATTTATTTCTTAGCAAGCTGAAGATTGCAGTTATGTTATTGAACTTTTCTGAAGCAAACAGAGTATGTAATTTTCATAATTAAAGTAAAAAAAATTAACTTTACGTGCTTAAATTGAGTACATTAGGAATTTATGTATACATATAGTGTGAGTATATAAGGTATATATATATAATATATATGGGTGTATGTGTAAGATAAAAAAGTATGAAAGCAAACTTCTAATTTTAATTGGCTATAACCAATTAATTGGCTTTTATTTCTTATTTAATTTGGGAACTTCCTCTCTCTATTTTAAAAGCAGTACAAGTCTAAACTGCTTCAAGGGAAATGTAAAAACACACACACACACACGCACACACGCACACACACACACACGCGCACACGCACGCACGCACGCACACACACACACACACACAGAAAGACAGATATCCGGTAGTCGAATACGGTTAATTGGACCACCGGATAATCGGACCAGCCGCTTTTTTGGACCGAATCCTAAAGAACCGAAGCAAATCCTATGTACATAAGCCTAATATTATTCGCTTATTTGGATAAAAATTCCGCTTAATCGGACCAAAAAACGTGAGAGCGAATAAGAAACAGAAGTCACAAGTCGGCCGCGTACAACGGATGTACAAGTGGTCAGCGACATAAGGGAGGATCTGTAGCTGCGCTCCCCAAGCGAATGCTTTATCAAATGTGAGGAATTCCTTAAAGTGCATGACAAGAGCAAAACCAGTGGGAGGTGAACACGCGCACCATTTTCTTTCACCTTTCGTAAAACAGAGCGACCAGTAGCCTCCAGCGAGGTTATTGATTCAACTGCATCTCCGATTTTCGAGGAAATGAACGATAGAGTGTCCGGCTTCACCTGAAAGGAATTCCCGTCTGTCAATCATGATTAAAATTTACAACAGAAAGCTATCATTTCACCATCCATTTGGGATGATTTTAGTGTCAAAGCTTTGAATGGCGAGCATTTTAACCCCCTCTTGACCTCAACATCTTGACCCCGAAACACCAAAGTTTCTGCAGACCACTTTAGTCGGAGAACTGTGCTCGTGTCTTGTCTCCCCTGACAAAATTCTACTACGGGACTTGACGTTAGCTGAAAAAAATTGGTTTCCTGAATAAGATCAAGCAACAACTACAAAACACTAGTCAGCGTCGGTTGGTGGAAATTACCGGATTGACAAAGACTACAATTTCGCGCTTGATAAGACAAGAGAACGAGCTGCGAAAAGAATAGGCACAATGTGAAGGACGAGGAGGAACTTCCAAAAACGGAAGCGTGAAGGCAAGGATCCAGATGTCGATGAGGCCCTTAATGAATGGTTTGCCACTGAGGAGCTGTGCGAGTAAGCGGCCCAATGTTAAAATGCAAAGCAGAACTCGCTAAAAAGCTGGGCCACGTGACTTTAAAGCTATGGATGGTTGGTTGTCTCGATGGAAATCTAGACATGACATAAAATTCAAGAAAGCACACGTCGAGAAAGAAAGTGCTGATAGTGTAGGTGCTGAAGAATGGAAATCAACAAAACTGCCCGAGCTTCTTGAAACCTTTCAGCTGATGACATCTACAATGCTGATGAAACTGCGCTGTATTATCGTGCTACACCAGACGGCTCGTTATGTTACAAATATGTTGGACTCTCTGGCTCCAAAAAAGCGATGGATCGCGTAAGTGTCTTGCGCTGCTCAAACATGTCAGGAAAGGCCAAGAGGAAGCTGCTGGTTATAGGAAAAAGCATTGAGTCTCCCTGCTTTAAAGGACTTAGGATTGACAGTTTACCAGTTGTATATCGGGCGAATAGAAATGCGTGGATGACCTCTGAACTTTTTAAAGAATGGCTGAAGGATTGGGACAGAGAGTTACAACGTCAATCGAGAATAGTGCTGCTGCTTCTTAACAATTGCGCAGCACATCCTTATTTAGATTGCTTGAAGAACATCCAACTGCAATTTCTACCTCCCACGACTACGCTTTTAACCAGCCAATGGACATGGGCTTCATCAAAAATGTGAAGACCCTTTATCGTGCAAGACTGGCTAATTACATCCTTGAAGCAATTGAAGAAAGTTTGCTGACCTCATCTTCAAAAGCCAGCGAAGGCAGTGCAAAGGTCAACATCTTGCAAGCAGTTACATTCGTGGTCGACAGCTGGCGAAAAGTGAGCAGTGAGACAATTCAGAACTATTTTTCTCACTGTGGCTTTAAGAACTTGGTTTTGGAGATGTGTGTGGACATGCTCACTGAAAGTGAAAATAATGATGGACATGTGGAAAATCAACAGGTACAAAATTGCGAAGAATTTTTATCCATCGACAACGAGCTTCAATGCTACGATGAAAATGAAAATTACGAAGCTGCAATCGTTGCTCGAGTTGCAGCAAAACAAATGACAGCATCGGAAGAACAAGAAAGTGATGATGATGATGCCGCTAAAATAAGTTCGTGCAAGTGACAACACAGGATGCGAGGAAATGCACTGAAACTTTGCGTCGGTATTTCATGCAGGAGGGAAATGAAGGCAGTTCCATTGCTGCGTTAGACATTTATGGCGATTTCGTTCACGTGCAATCCGTCAAGAGAACGATCGCTTCGCGATGTGGTCCGATTAACCGGAATCGACTGTATATGTAAATATATATGTATGCATTATATATATACATATATATACAAAACATTTTTTTAAAAACAAAATGTAAACATGCGTAGTATTTTCGCGCATTAAGCTGTTGAAAAAATATTAGTATAGACACAAAGTAAGAAATTTAGAACTACTTTCTCATAAAAACGAAAATTGAAATTCATAATTAACAAATTTCAAATAATCCTATAAATGCAACAAAGAATTTTTAAAATTGTTAAAAGCAAAACATTTAAACAAGCAATACTCCAATGCAAAACATTTTATGAGATTTAAAGAACTTTAAAGAAAAAAGACCACAAAAGAAGGGGAACTCAATCAACTTCAATGCCACTTCGTCAGGGGAAAGGAACATTGAAACTAAATGAAATCTCTCTTCAACAAAAATCTTTGCTTTTCTGTATCCAGAACTAGCCGATAAACCATTTAATGTATTTTAATTATAAAAGTTCACCCGAAAATTCTAGCCCTTCCCCAAAGCAAACAAAGTAAATTCTAATTAGAATCTTGTACCTTAAATAAAGGAAATTCAATTTGATTTAAAGAATTGAAAACGAATGTGAAATAATAAAATACTTCAGTGAAAAATATAAATCAAAATTTTACCTTTAAACATATAGCAAATAATCCAATGAATTTAAAACGTTAGTGAAATTATAAAACTTGGGGGGAAAGACGTAATTAAAACTCACAATAAGTAATTAAAAACTTCGAGCACTTTAATTAGACTTCAGTCGAAACTAAGAAATTTTTGTTACAGTAGCTGCGTACAGGTTTGCTATTCTGGCTTTGTTGGCGAAATTAAAAAACCTTGACGAGAAAGTAATCACTCAAAAGGATAAAATTTGGAAAAAAGATGTAGTTTAACCTCCCACCCGAATTAAAAATAAAAAAACAAAAAACTTTTAAATATTCAAAGAAAAATTCTTTTAATTTTGACAAAGAAAAGAGATTACTTATGAATTGAATGAAATTAAAGTAAATTCTGACTCTTTTAAAACAAAAAGGGAAATAAAGAACATCATTCATTGTAAAACTTTAATTAAATTTTAAAATCAATTATTCTTTAAAAATAGTAGACTCAAAAATGTACTTAAAAAGTGGTCAAATATTTTTTAATAATTGTATTGTAGAAATAAGTAGAAAAATCCAAAGCTGAATTTTAGATTTTTTAAAACTGCATTTAAAATTACAGAAAAATGTTAGAAAAGAAACTATTGAAAAGTAAAAAGTTTTCACGTCATGGGCTTATCATGACGACTTTGAATATATATATATTTGAATATATATATAGACTTTAATTTTTCTACTAATAAACTTATAAATTGGAAATCCAAAATAGCGTACTATAATACCTTTTAAAAGTATAAATTGTTTATCTGAAAGCTGAATGTTTTAAAAAGTTTATAGGATTTTTTTAAAAATTACTATTCTATTTATATTACTATACTAGTTTTTAAATTACTATACTATTTTAAATTACAATTATTTAAATTACTATAATTGCTAACCACGGGCTATATATGTATTGAAAGACGTCATGATAAGCCCATGACGTGAAGACTTTTTACTTTTCTATCAAAAGTTCCTTTACTTCCTTTTTTAAATTTTTTTCTGTAATTTTAAATAAAATTTAAAAGAAATCTAAAATTCAACTTTGGATTTTTCTACTCATTTCTACAATACAATTAAAAACCTATTTGACCACTTTTTAGGCATTTTTTTAGTCTATTATTTTTAAAGAATAATTGATTTTAAAATTTAATTAAAGTTTTACAATGAATGATGCCCTTTATTCCCAGTTTTGTTTTAAAAGGGTCAGAATTTACTTTAATTTCATTCGATTCATAAGTAATCCTTTTCTTTGTCAAAATTAAGAGAATTTTTCTTTGAATATTTAAAGTTTTTTCTTTTGGTTTCAAACTGCATCTTTTGTTTCAAATTTCAGCCTTTTGAGCTATTACTTTCTCGCCAAGGTTTTTTAATTTCTCCAGTAAAGCCGAAATGGCAAAGCTGTACGTAACTACAGTAACAAAAATTTCCTAGTTTCAATTGCAGTCCAATGAAAGTGCTCGAAGTTTTTAACCACTTATTGTGAATTTTAATTACGTCTTTCCACCCAAGTTTTATATTTCACCAACGTTTTAAATTCATTGGATTATTTGCTACATGTTTAAATGTAAAATTTTGATTAATATTTTTCACTGAAATATTTTATTATTTCACTTTCATTTTCTATTCTTTAAATAAAATTGAATAGTCTTAATTTAAGGCACAAGATTCTAATTAGAATTTACTTTGGTTTTTCCTTGCGTTGGGGAAGGACCAGAATTTTCGGTGAACTAGTATAATTAAAATGCATTCAAATGATTCACCGGCTAATTCTGGGTACAGGAAGGCAAGGATTTTTGTAGAAGAGAGAATTCAGTTAGTTTCAATGTTCCTTTTCTCTGACAAAATGACATTCAAATTGATTGAATTCCTCTTCTTTTGCGTTCTTTAAATTTCTTTAATTTTTTTTAAATTGGGATAATGCTTGTTTAAAAGTTTTGTTTAAAAGTTACCAATTTTAGAAATTCTTTGTTGCCTTTATAGGATTATTCGAAATTAATTAATTATGAATTTCAGTTTTCGTCTTCGTGAAAAAGCAGTTCTAAATTTCTTACTTTATATCTATCTATCTATCTATTTATCTATATATATATCTCTAACTAAATCTGCATAAAAATATGCTAAGAAAAATCTTTAATCGCAAAAATGCCAAAATCAAAGGTAAAAAGTTTAAGTAATGAAAAAGTAGCTATTGTCATTGATCACAGATTATTCAACTTATCAGGGGGATAAACCAATCCACGATCATTTAGCAATAATTAAATAAAGAGAGAGTGCTTCATCGTATTTCCAATAAGCATCAAATTGTTTGCTAGATCTAAATCATAACTCACAATTAATACTTAATCAAAATAAAGACATTAGTCCATTTAAGCGAAAAAAAATCCTGTTAAACAAAATAACAAATAATCTTTAAAATTTCTCACAAATAACACAATTAAACTAAACGGGATGCTTACTTTAGAAGATATATCCCTTATACTCTCATTTTCAAACTCAAGTACAAAAGTAAGAACAAAAGTATACATTTTAGAACATTAAAAATAATTCAAAGAAGATCAAAAATGATATAATCCTTAAAATTAAGGTTTCAAACAAGTAGTTAATTAGAAACTTAAAGATCGAATTAATAAGTTAAAATTAACTAAGATGCCAAATTTTAAAACCAAATGGCTGGAAATGCGATCTTTTGGTGATGGACGTAAAAGAGTTGTCGTAAAATATAGTTTTCTATTTAAGAAAGTTTAGCTTAAATTTTAAGAAATTTTAAGCTTATTGAGTAGTAATTGTGACTTCTGATTTGGATCTAGCAAATAATTTGATGCTTACTTGGAAGTAAGATGAAACACTCTCTCAAGTTAGTTATTGTTAATTGATGGTAGATTGGTTTATCCCTTTGATAAGTCGATTACTCTGAGATCAATGACAGTAGTTAATTTTCATTATTTAAAATTTTTGCTTTTTATTTTTAATTTTGATTTTGGTATTTTTTCAATTAAAGATTTTTCTTAGCAGATTTTTATGTATTTAAAGCAAAGGAGGTTTAGAAAATAATAATTCTAAAATACTAATTAAAATTCTGACTAAAAATGTTTTTCTTTAATGGTTTTAAATTGAATTTCTGTTTCTTGGAGATGGTATATGGAAAGTTTTCTTATCCTAAATTATTATGAATTTGCTACTTTAGCGAAAGTCATGGCCTTTTTAATTTACTTTTAATTACTTTTATTTTGAATTTATATTCTTACTAATAGCAGCTTTTAGAGCTATTTTAGTAACAGCCTACTCTCTATGTATTATCTCCAAGAAAATTACCAGTTTTCTGGTCAGTTTAAGCTAAACTTTCTTAAATAGAAAACTACGCTTTACGACAACTCTTTTACTTCCATCACTTAATCACTTAAAGATTACATCTCCAGTCATTTGGTATTTAAAAACTTTGCAGGCATCCTTGTTAATTTTAACTTACTAGTTTGTTCTTTAAATTTCTAATTAACCATTCTTTTAAACTTAAATTTTAAGGATTATATCATTTTTGATCTTTTTATAATTTTGAATTACTTTTTTATGTTCTAAAATGTATACCTTTGTTTTTACTTCTGTATTTGTGTTTAAAAATGAGAGTGTAGCGGATATATCTTCCAAGGTAAGCATCCCATTGCGTTTAATGTGTTATTAGTGAAAAATTTTAAAGATGATTTGTTATTTCGTTTAACATGATTTTTTTCGCTTGAATGATATTCAAATTGATTAAATTTCTCTTCGTTTACGTTCGTTTTTTCTTTCAATTTCTTTTAATTTTTTGAATTGGAATAAGGCTTGTTTAAAAGTTTCGGTTTTAACAATTTTAGAAATTCTTTGTTGCATTATTAGGATTATTTGAAATTTATTAATTATGAATTTTAGTTTTCATCTTCGTGAAAAAGTAGTTCTAAATTTCTTACTTTATGTCTTTACTGATATATATATATTAAAATCTGCATAAAAATATGCTAAGAAAAATCTTTAATCGCAAAAATACAAAATTCAAAAGTAAAACGTTTAAGTAATGAAAAAGTGGTAAATGGACTGATGTCTTGATTTTGATTGAGTATTAATTGTGGCTTATGATTTAGATCTAGTAAATAAATTGATGCTTACTTGGAAGTAAGATGAAGCACTCTCTCTTAATTTAGTTGTTGTTAATTGATGGTGAATTGGTTTATCCCCTTGATAAGTCGAACAGTCTGCGATCAATGACAATAGCTACTCTTTCATTACTTAAACTTTTTACTTTTGATTTTGGTATTTTTGCAATTAAAGATTTTTCTTAGCAGATTTTTATGTTTTTAAAGCAAAGGAGGCTTGGAAAGTGCTAATTTCTAAATACTAATTAAAATTCTGACTAAAAAGGTTTTTCTTCGATGGTTTTTAAGTGAATTTCTGTTCGTTGGAAATGGTATATGGAAAGTTTTGTTATCATAAATTATTATTGGTTTATTACTTTCCAACTTTAGCTGAAGTCATGGGTTTTTTTAATTCACTTTTAATTACTTTTAGTTTGAATATATACATTTGTATAACATATAATATTATATATGTAGTATAAATATCGTATTTAGTGAGTATTTTTACTCCTAGCTTTTCAGCGGCAAATTCTGAAAATTTGAAAAATATTTGCGTAATTTTCCATTTCTGAGTGCGCTTAGAGAAGGAGAAGACCTAAATTTGAAAATGAATTAATCCACGTTGTGATTGTTTTCGTTTTACTTGCAAAGACCAACGCTCAAAAACCATTAGTGGAAGTCATGCCAAAACCGTCCCTTCTAACGGTTGAATTTTATGCCAGCTTAATATAAGAACCGACCGAAACGATAAAGCAAACACGAACTGATATTAGGTCTATGATTTCGCCGAGTCTGCAGAGTATTCGCATTTATATTTTTCTAATGTTTTAAGTATGGTTTGAGCTTAAGAAGTAGCAGAGAGAAGAAGATTGGGCGGTATTCAGTTACAGAGAAGTAGAAATGAAGGTATTGTACTAGATATTGTGATGTTACTATTACTCGTGAATTTTGTATTTAGATAGGTAATTTTAGTAGAATTATAATTAAAATTGCTGTATTTCTTCTGTAACATGAAAAAGCTAAAGAGAGCTATGTCTGAAAAGTAAGAATACAGGGGCAAGTGCATTTAACATTCAATAAATGGGTATCCTGGTAATTTGGCGAGATATGGCCAAGCTGACAACGGTGTTGACGACTTACTTTGTTGCCAAATTTGGCGACATTTGTTCTTCCCGCTGTGTCACGGAGGTCGGTTGAAAACTATTTAAGACCGAACAGAAGGCACCTGCTCTCAGTTGCTTAGTTATTGTTGTTGCGAAGTGTTAATTTCGCGTGGAGTGAGATATCCGAGTTAGCTTTCTCTTCACATGCGCTTTGCATTGCGTTGTGTTTAACCCTGTTAATAGTTTGATGCGTAGCTACTAATTGTACTCTGTGACACTGTGAATTCCTGTACGAGTATTTCTGAGGAAAATCCCAGAACTTTGACGTGTTTATTTTCAGAAAATAAATTTTTATTAACCTGTGATCAGACCTGCGTGAATTCAATCTATTACGAACCTGTATGAATACTAATCTTACTGATTTCTTCTAAAGGAATAACATTATGATAGTTTCCTGTAGTCTATCCATGTCTACTTTTCATTTGTTGTGTTTTGCCTGTCACCGTGTCCTTCGGAAATTAAATGATTCGCATTATTTTCCTTTCTCGATTTTCGTAAAAAAAAAAAAAAAAAAATACGTGAGGAAATATGGTTTGTGTAATTCTTATCATTCATTGTTTGGGGAATGCAGCTAGATGCGTCAACTGGAGAATATTTTCCAGAGTAAATGGGAATGCAACTAGAAAAATAAAGTTTAAATAACATGCACAATCAAGTACTTGTTTATGTATCCTCCTGGGGCAAACAATGAGAACTGCTTGTTTGCCCTGGGAATCTTCGCGAAATCATCCTTTATCATAGTATTTCTGTTATAAGTCAAAATTACAGTCTTCGTTTGAAAAATTACATTAAATTCGCCTTCAAGCCATTAGTCACCGTACAATACTGACGCGGCAATGTCCAAATACTGTAGTAAGTCTTTTAAGGAGATTGTCCGCATCTAAATTCCAAGTGGTAAATCTCTTTTCAGTCAGTATTCTGTCTAATTTTAAAACGAATGCATTGAATATATTTAAATAAGGATTTCCTTTAGTTCAAGGCACGGTTACATTAATTATCAATGTTTATTATCAGGGTTTAAACTTTGGTTAATTTTAAATTTTTAATCGCTCTGACTGCAAAGAATGCGCAAACATTGCAAGAAAATATCATTCCAAAACTTGAAAATTTTGGTCTAAATGAAAGCTGAATCGAAACTTACTTCAGTGGCTGACTATTTTGTGAAAATTTGCTCCCTGTAAAAAATCTTCAGAAGAAATTGGCTGAAATTTGATTTGTGAGCTTGAAGTGCACCGATACTTGTTTGCGAAAATAAATCTTACTGAATTTTATATAACCCGAGAATTCCTAAATACTGCTTTAATATATCGTGCTTTATAAATGCGAGCTGACAGCAAAATGAGCCTAAAAAATTACGTGTTAGAATCATGAAATGTTTGAATAAATACCATAAATATTTTTGGCACATGCGTTCGGTAACATCGTCTTCAAGCACAAAATATGAAAGAATACTAAGATCTAACGCAGTTCTATTTGCGATTTCTTATTTATTTATATTTTTACTTTTTTTAAATTTATTATTATTATTATTATTATTTTGTTGTTGGTGTGTATGTCAATACCAACTTCTACCCTACTTTACGCGGTGAAATTCACATATAGCTATAGCTACATGTTATATTTATATACTCGAAATGTTACTTTAGATACATATTTAAGCAATAAAAGTATAATAAAAGTTTAAAAAATCTGTAAGGTTTTTAGATTTTACATTACGCCCAAAGTGGCATTTCTATAACGTTTTGTGATTGACCTTTATTTATTAAATATCATGTTCTTCGCACTTAAAATTCAGATCAACAGCAATATCGCAAAATAATTTTAAAATGAGCTTATCTTTAGATTTTCCGATACATAATCTCGCACGCTGGAGCTAATTTTTTCCCCTTACAGTGTTGCCATTGCTCGCTTTGAAATCGTTCAGTTTGTTACTGAAAATTCGTTAAAGTTTTACTAAATATGAAATAGATAATAAAAAAAATGCAGATTCCAAATTTGGGCTTCTTGCTGTCCATATTCTGTTGGAAACGTACGTTATTCAAAATTTGATGGCTCTAGCTACCGTTGTTCTATCACATTGCGAGAAATCTACATACATCTGAGCAGATTCTAAATTATTTAATTTCTTTGAATATAATACAGGGCTGTAATATTTGGTGGCAACCGTTTGAAAAGTGAACCGAACTATATCGTGAACCAACGCAAAATGACAAAACAAAATTAATAGCCATTGTGGGCTAACGTCCTTTGGGCTAATAAGAAAACTGATTTATATATTCCATTCTTTATATCGTATAAGAAATATTGTAACAAAATTGTCGCGAGCTACTCAACGATTGTGTAAACGGTTCTTTAAAGATATTTTTCATGGTTTGGCAAAAGTGCATTTTTTTTACTTTTATGTTTAGAATATTGTTGCCAAAGTAGGGTTCGTAAATTCTTACAGGTCCGATGGTAGGTTCCTATAATTGATTTTATCAAAGGAAACGCTTCATAGTTCTGGAAATTTCCACAAAAATAGTCGTACAACTCTTCACAGTATCACAAAGCACAATCAGTAGTTACACTTCAAAGCACAAGAACGTTCAACACAACGCGATGCAAAGCGAATCTAAAGAGCTAAGCTAACCCGGAGGTATCTCACTTCTCCAAATTCATGTTGAACAACTACAATGATAACTGAGAGTAAATACTCTCTCCGGTCTTATATAGTTTTCACCAGGCCGCCGAGATATTTTTAGCTTCTCGAAATTACAGAATTTACTTGCTTGAGGATAGTTGTCTCGGTGAGAGTTGGCAAAGGTCAGTGATAAAGGAAGAATCATTAGGAAAGGCGAGGTGGTTGCAGCATATACTCCAGTGTCTTGTATTAAAAGACCCAATAGTCCCCTAGTCTCTGTGTCTAGTAACTGCAGAATGATGAAGAAAGGAGCGCTGCGGAACGTGTCACTCAAAAATTTCAAAATGTTTTGTTCCGCTAGTCTTCTGACGTAGGTCAAATCATTTTGACACAACACAGATTTGATATTGGTGATCCTTTGCCAGTAAAGTAATATCCAAGATGTCTACCGATTACTAAGCAGGTAGAGGTAAGAAAACTTCTATTGGATATGCAAGAAAGCTACGTTATCGGGAATTCAGAAAGTCCTTGGGCCTCTCCTATTGTCCCGGTAGGAAAGAAAGTCGATTCAAGTATACACTGGTGTGCAAAAATTAAGGACGAGACGGTTTTTTCAATATAACTTTGTACAAAAGCTTTCCAAATCAACATATTTAATACCGTAAGATCCCCAATACGTAAGGACATGAGTAATGTAAGCAACACTTACTAAAAGAGAAATCAGAGGGATAAAAAGAAGCTTTATTGAAAAAGTAGCATGGAGCGCAATGCGACTGAAGGCCGAAACATCCCTGTGATGGGTGTCCAGCAAGAAACATCCGGTCTTTAATAGGGGATATGATCTCCCCTGACTGCTAGGCAGGTTTCACATCATTTGTGCATGCTGGATATGTGGTTGTTAATGAGCTGTTGAGACACTGCTGCTCGTTCCTCTTGTAGCACCAATCGCAGTTTCGGAATCGTTACTGGCGATAAGTTACGTGCTGCCACGGGTCTCCCTAGTAAGTTCCGTACATGCTTGACGGGATTTAGATCCAGAGACCTTGCCGACCAATCCATGTGTTCAATATCTTCACTCTCCAACAGCTCTTCGACAGTAACTGTGCGATGAGGTGGAGCGTTGTCGTCCATGAAGAGGAACTGAGGACCCATAGCCCTTGTGAAAAGACGCATGTAAGGAAGAAGAACCTCGTTACAATAGCAGTCCCAGGTGACGAACCTCCTTGGGAGATATGAAGGTCGGTCCGGCTACCAAGCATTATGTCTGCTCGAACGAGAACTCCGCGACCTCCAAAACAGTCCCTTTTGATGATGTTGAAGGGGTTATTGCGTGTTCCCCGCTCTGTCCAGATGTGTATGTGTCTAGAATCGCAACTCAGACTAAATCTGCTCTCATCTGTAAAGAGTACTCGTCCCCATTCATTGTCTCTCCAATTCCGGTGTTCCCGGCACCACAGAGAACGCCTTCTCCGATGGGCAGGCGTTAGAGGTACACACCGTACAGGGCGTCGTGCAAACAGACCACCACCGTGCAGTCTTCTGGCCACGGTAAAACGCGATATCGGTCGTCCAGTCGCCTGTGTCGTGTGTCTAGCGATTTCTCCCGCTGTCTGCCGCCTGTTTCTTCTGGCCTGTAAGGCAATATACCGGTCATCTGCGGGTGTGGTTCCTCGTGGACGACCACTACTAAACCCCCGGATAGCTGTTCCTGTAGTTTGAAATTGTCTCCAAAGTCATGAAACGATGCTGTGAGCAATTCCGAACTCTGCAGCCACACTTGTCACACTGCGGCCTTCCTCCAACTTCCCAATGATTCGACCTCGGGTAAAAGCATCCAGATGTCGTCTAACAGATTGATTATTCGCCATTTCTCGCTGAGGCAGCAACTCGGTGTGATTTTAACTGCTATACGGCGTGCAATCTCTTTGCCAGAAATACTGATCTTACACCGATAACATGCTTTATACTACTCAGACACTCCCCCATTACGTCTACCTGCATATCTGCGCATGTGCTACCGTACATCACCTTACTTAATCTCCTGATTGGTCTTTCTGTCCGCTCGGCCTCTTCGTTCAGCTGATATGCTAATTTTTCGACTTCGTCCTTAATTTTTGCACACCAGAGTATTTTGCGTTGATTATCACTGCTTGAACGAGGTTACAGAGAAAGACAACTACCCTTTTCCTAGAACTGACAATATTCTGGACACAGTTTCTGGACCCACTTAGTTTTCGACGCTTGATTTGAGGAGTAGATATTGGCAGGTAGAGATACACCATTATAACAGAGAAAAGACGGGGTTAATACCGGCCAAGGACTTTGGCAGTTCAAGGGGTTGCCAGTTGGATTATGTAATGGGCCGGCAACATTTGAATGCCTCATGAAGACCTTGTTGAGAGGTCTTTCTTACGAAGCTTGTCTGATATACCTCATTGGTACCATTATCGTCGGGAAAACTTTTGAAGAGCACTTGAAAAATCTTAGAAAGGTGCTTCAGAAACTGAAAGAAGCCAATGTTATGTTCGGCAAATGTAAGCTGCTCTGACAGGAAGTGGCTTAGAAGAGATGACATGTCCGAGGTTCTTTCAAAGGTTGGCATACAGATCCAGAAAAACTGTCAGTAGTTAAAGACTGTCCAGAGACATTAGGCTATTTCGAAGCAGGAGACATGAAAAATTAGCAACGCCTTAGCTGGGATCGAATCACGCACCTCTCGGTTACGCGTCGAGTGTGCTGACCATTACAGCGCGAAGGCATGCTAAAAAGGCGGGAGAACTACCTTATACACTTCCCCCTTTAAAGGGTGACATCGTTTTGGGGACCCAATCGCCAAATCCCGCTGGTGGAGAATCATCATCCACCATCTTTTTAGTTCGGGCGCCAGTGTAGAGACATTAGGTTATTTGGAGAAAAATGAAGAACGCCTTCGCCGGGAATCGAACAACGCACCTCTCAGTTACGCGTCGAGCGTGCTGACCATCACACCACGAAGGCATGCAAAAAAGGCGGGAGAAATACCTTATAACTGGAGACACCCCGAAAATGTCCATCACTTGATAAGTTTCCTGGAACTTTGCATGTAATATACGATATTTGTGAAGGATTTTCTTCTATTGCAAGACCTCCTTCTTAAGCTGAGAGAGAGAAGCAAAAGTTCTCATCGACAAAAGAACGTGAGGATGTATTTAACAAAATCAAGGAAGCTTTAACATCTGTGACAATACTGACAAACTATTTATTCTTGACACAGATATGCGAGCAATGAGAGTGGAGGTGCCGTTATATCCCAAGAAATAATCAGTTAAAAACTTGTTGCGGCCTACTGGAGCAAGTGTCTATCTAAACCGGAGACGAATTGCTGTGTCACCAGGAAAGAGTTGCTCGCCATAGTTAAAGCAGTAGAACGTTTCCATCGTTATATCTACGACAGAAATTTCCTGCTTCGCACAGATCATGCATCGTTGACCTGCCTCTTAAATCTTAAGAATTCCGAAGTTGAAATAGCCAGGTGGATACAGAGATTCCAGGAATATGACGTAACTCTCCGTTATCCGAAGGGTTCATCACATGGAAATGCTGATGCCCTGTGTAGGAGACCATGCCCAGAAAGATGCTGATATTGTTCCAGGCTCGAAGCGAAATATGGGCTGCTTAGTTTGGTTGTATGTCAAGTTACAAATCCAACATCGCCTGACCCAGACCTGTTGAGTGACGAAGACATCAGGGAAGACCATTTGGAAGACAGAGACATTAAACCCACAACTGATTTAATGGAGTCTTCAAACAGGTAAAAGCTACCTGGCAGGAAATTTCGATCTATAGTCATGCGGCAAAATAATACTAGGTTGTCTGAGACTCACTTCATATTCGAATCGGCGTCTTGTACCAGAATTTCGAATCAAATCATGGGAAGGCATTCCGGTGGCAGATAATTCCCGGATCTCGGACGCCCTTAAAGAATTATATAGAATCCCTACAGAAGACCGCTTGGGAATAGTGAAGACTTTGAATAAAGTTCGATAGAGCTTCTACTGGAGCAATACAAGGGCTGACGTGGTAAAGTGTGCCAATTTTGCGATGCATGTGCGTTTCGGAAAGGACAGAAGAAACGCAGCGGAGGCGAGCTATAACATTACAACGCAGGATCGCCTTTTGAACGTATCGCCTTTGATATCCTGGGACCTCTGCTACGAACTGCTGATGGCAACAAAACAGCCTTGTTGTCATTTGTTACTTCACCAAGTGGCCTGAAGCGTATCCTTTTCCTGATCAAGAGGCTGTCACAGTAGCAGAAGTAATGATACAGCCCTGGATTTTCAGGTTTGGAGTGCCTCTCTAGTTACTTTCCAATAAAGGAAGAAATTTTGCATCGGCTATAATTAAGGAACTCAGCAAGCTACTGGGCATCGACAAAACCCGAACTACACCTTTATATTCTCAGTCACAGGGCGTGCTAGTGAGATTTAATCGAACCATCCTTAATAACCTATCGCTGGTGGTTTCTAGAAAGCAACAACACTGGGACAAAAAGTTTTTACTCTGTTTTTACTGGGCTATCGCAATGCTGTTCAGGAGACTACCGGCTGTTCCCCTTCTCAGTTTCCCTTCGGTCGTGACCTTCGTCTGACTTGTGATCCCTTGTTTGGTCGCCTCCGGATGCGCCTTCATCTCGTCCATCATATTACTTTACCTCACCGAGGTAGGAACGTATTTTTATCTCCATAGTTAACCCACTTTCTCTTTCGATTTCTGTTCGCATGCCTCACCACAGAAGACTAATTGCTTCTTTGTGAGTGCTTGCTTCAGAATGTAGCCACTCTTGTTCCCTAGCCTACCTCACTCTTTCTTCAACCCCTAACGGTGTTTCTCTCGTTCTTTAGCTAATGCTTCTGTCATTTATTTTAATTTCATTTCGATGATGTGGAGTTTACTGTATTTTTTACACTGGTAAACCAACACTTTTTTCTCATTGTTCCAAGAGCTTCGATCTTCTGCAATAAAACCAGTCGTTCATTTACACACTCATTTACTTTCATTGTTTAGAGATCCTGCAGGGATTTATATTAATTTTTACTAACCAGTTAAGTTTAAGTTTATGCTTTCTTTAGTATAAGCCTTCATTCACCTAATTCTCAATGTCAGAATACTTAAATTTGGTAGCCCGTGTGAAGGAAGGCAAATTCTACCAGCGGGAGAAAAAGGTTTAAATACTGAATTCTAGAAGTAAGAAAAAGGAATCTTTGAACTACCTGACATCTTGTTTGGAGAACTATTTCATGTAACTTCTCATCACCATGCTCTTTGCGGAGCTCATTCATGTGAGCAGGTAAGTACTACTATTGCAGTAGATAGTCTGCATAATTACGCAAGTATCAAGGTATCAAGGAAACGGAAAGTGTAAGCAATCATTGTACTTTGTAGCGTGAGCTCCTGATTCTGCATTTATTGCTGGTTAAAGTGGCGTAACAGCTATCACTTTGTTGCCACGAGACTTCGACGCTGTTTTGGGTAACAGGATCATCTGTACCCGGGTTAAAAAAATCTACTGTTTATTAATATCTTTGAATTTTTAGTTTAGTTCTTGTTAGCTGAGTTACCACCCAAGCGAGGAGTAGTTTTTAGCGTCAAGTCGACGCATTGTGAATTTTAAAGAGTTTTAATAAAGAGTTCTTTCAACTCTTCTCCTGCCTGCTTGCTGCACTTACTTCAGCTGTCACTCCAAAATATTAACAAGGAGATATCACAATGCCATCGAAAAAATATCTAATAGTCATCTATTTTCTGAATTCTTTTTTAAAAATATTCTTGTACCAAATGAATAAGACAGTTAAAATTAAATGTGGTAGGACAACTATAAAACCTTCACGATTTGACTAGTGTTTTGCATATTGTTACGTTTTCTCTTTCTTCTTCGTTAAGGGTTCGCGGATTTGGAGTGAATATCGACGACGACACTTGATAAGTGTCAAGACACACTTTATTGGCCAGTATTTTTCAAGACAGCTCCAAAATCACGTTTAGAGTCGTCGAAGAACTACAATAAACACGCTGAGACAATCAGCGACACAGCCTTCAGACTATCAGGCTATAACGGTGAAGACAGCTTCACGATAAATCACCAGAGTACAGCTTCCGACTCTTCTCGGTCGTTCTCGGAACTCCACTTACTCTCGAGACCCTCCACGCTAGAACTCGCGATGCACTCGACGATACGCTAGAGTATAACTCCCGACTGGGTTCAGTCGTTTTCGGAACTCAACGCACTCTAAGGTAAAACTCGACGACGCACTAACTGGCGATACACTAAGTGATTCTCTCGATGCACTCGACTACCAGCTCGACACTAGACTACGAGACACTCGCTCACTGATTGACTATCAGCTCGCTAGACGAAACACTAACTTCTCACTCAGTCACTTTTCGCGTACCAGCAGGATTTTAGCTTTTGGTTTGTGTTCGAAAACATTGTGGGCTAAACCAGTAAGAATTCGTTCTAGAAGGTTCTGCATGTGTCTATAGCATATCGCCTATTTTGTCGCGAAATGTTGCCAAATGGGCGATTTCCCGCCAAATATGGCAACCCTGGCTTCCCTTGCCATTTCTGGCAACCCTAAACCTGCTTTGCGGGGAAGCTATCTTACCGCGCCTGGACATTTTGTAACACTGCCCACTCCCAAGGACTCCACGTCCCGGCCAGTACAATCCTTGATCAGAAGGATAATTCGATACAAACAAAAGGTAATAAAACAAACAAATAACATAAATAAAAAAACACATATTTACACTATGTACAAGTTATATACACAAATCAACACATAGCAATTTTAAATTATACTGACTAAAGTTCATAATGGATTTCCGCCTCAGGCTTTTCATTAAGTTATACCGGGTGAAATACTTTTCCACTGCAGTTCTCAAATGTATTTCTGTTTTTCATATCATAGTCTGAAGATCCAGTCCTTTCAGACTTTTCATTCACAGGAGGATCTGAAACAGTTTGTTCACCATTCTGGATTTTATTCGTGTGTATAGCTCACCTTGGTAATTTTAGCAGCTGCTACATGCTTATTTTCCTCCGTTTCCTGGGAACCAGCTCCGAATTCTTTATCACAATCATGAACGGAACCCAATTCTTGACAAGCAGAAGTATCCTGGTTTAGAATCAAGTCCGTGTCTATACAATCTGAACTATGAGACACACACATAGGTTGCGAAGTGGTTGAATTTTCTAGCAGTGCTGGAGCACTCTGTGTAAGTTATACATCAGCTTCTTCCATCTCAGCATCACATGGACTTTCCGATGGTTCAATGCTTGCTAACTGCGACTTCTTAACTTCACTATCAGTTTCTACGATCCTGATAGTCTCATTTTCACTTTCTTCTATCTCTTCTTCAGGGACCTGAGAATCACAATCTTCTTTCCCGTCTTTTATTTCTTCATGTTTTCGTTCTTTTTCTTTAATCCCGTTAGATGTTTCATCCATCATTTCTGGATCTTTCTCAGACATTCCAACAGCTACTTCCTTCATTTCTTCACCGTCTGATTCTTCATATGCCACTTCAGTGATTTCGCATCTTCTTTTATGACGGCTTTTATCTCAGCCGTCATCTCTTTGTATCCAGCTTTTATCTCATCATATCCAGCTTTTATCTCGGCTTTCATCTCTTCTCGGAATTCAGCAAAGGCAGTCACGAGCTGTCTTAATAGTTCTTCCATCGCTCTTGTCACTGGCGTTCACTCGCAAATCCCATGTCTGACACCAGTTGTTACGTTTTTCTCTCTTTTTTTTTTATCTTCTATTTGAGCCGCTCTAATCGGATGGCGATCTCTTCCTGAACTGCGGATTCTTAGAGTATGTTGAATTCCGAAAACGACTGAACCCAGTCGGGAGTTATACTCTAGCGTATCGTCGAGTGCATCGCGAGTTCTAGCATGGAGAGTCTCGAGAGTACGTGGAGTTCCAAGAACGACAGAGTAGAGTTGGGAGCTATACTCTGGTGCTTTGTCGGGAAGCTGTCTTCACCGTTATAGTCCGAGAGTCTGAAGGCTGTGTCGCTGATTGTCTCAGCGTGTTTATTGTAGTTCTTCGACGACTGTAAACGTGATTTTGGAGCTGTCTTGAAAAATACTGGCCAGTAAAGTGTATCTTGATGCTTCATCAAGTGTCATCGCCGTTATTCACTCCAAATCCGCGAACCCTTTAACGTACGTACGAAGAAGAAAGAGAAAAACGTAACAACTGGTGTCAGAAGTAGGATAAAGCAGTAAGAATTCGTTCTAGAAGGTTCTCCATGTGTCTATAGCATATCACCAATTTTGTCGCCAAATTGTCGATTTCTCGCCAAATATGGCAACTCTGCCTTCCTTTGGCATTTTCTGGCAACCCTAAACCTGCTTTGCGGGGAAGCTATCTTACCGCGTCTGGACATTTCGTAACAATATATATACTAAGTATTTGTTGTTTAGTCTCTTTGCTAAGTGTACTTTACTTTTATATATTTTCCACCCATTAGAAATCTAAAGGTGGAAGGAGATGTCATGAGGAACTCAGCGATTATGTAAACGTAATTTCCCTTGTTTTTCACGGTTTGTCAACAGCGTATTTTCTAGTTTTAGGTTTATATGTAAATGTTAAAAAAAAGGGTTAAGACGAAAATGCGCCGTGTTTTCATATTGAGTTGGAGCGTCTTTTTTAGTTTGATTATCTAGTTGGATTGTCTGCTTCATTTTGATAACTTATTACTTTTTTTTACTGGAGAACGAACTGAATGAATGAAATGCAGATAGAATCTTGCAACAAGTATATTAAACAATACTATACTGCACCTATGAAAAGTATACGGTTTATTTGTATTAAAACTTTCGATTCTTTTAATTTTTCTCTTATTTTGATATATTTTCGGAAAAAAGGAAGTCTAATTAAAAATGTTATTAAATGGCTTCAGCAATATCACTTTTTTTTTCAAGAAGCATCATAAATATAACCTTTTTCCACAGATGAATTGTAGTCACTGAATTTATTTTAAATTATTGTAGCATCAGAAATCAATATACTTTCTATATCAATCATTATAAGAAAGATGAATTCAGTTCTGTTATATGATTAGTTATTACGTATTAAAAATATTAATATTTATTATCCCATATCATGTAATGTTCTTCTTAATAATTTTTCCTTTTCCACAATATTACTGTCACATTTTTCACCAAAATTCCTCACTTCTGAACAATCTGTATATCTCAATGAAAATCGAAATTATTCCTTAACAATGAGTATCACTATTACAGACTTGGATCTGGAATATCTTTACAAAATCGGGGTACCCAGCTAATGATTGGACTTTGAATTTGCTTCTAATGATCGAGCGTATGCAAATATGCGCTGCCCGAGATGACAAAAATATCGGAAAGAATCTTCTTAGCTAGGGATCTTTATTTTCAGAAGATTAAAGAATTTAATTGAAGATAATAATTAGAATTTTAATAGAAAATGAAGATCCTTAGCTAAGAAGATTAAAGAATTTAATCTGCTAAATTCTTGTTATTTGGCCATTCCAAAAAGGAAGCAGTGTCCAGTCCTCTTCTTATTATATCTATCAGCTCGGTAGCATTCTTTATTGCATTTCGAATGACCTCGTAGTTTGTATTTTATGCATACTTTCATTTTATTTTATCTCTTTTATGTTTTTTCCCTACTAATTAGTGTTAGTTTTGTTTCTCGGAAATGTCAACAAAGCAACTTCTAGAATGAACTAAAAATGTGTTTTTTTGTAGGCTTATTGAAGAATGTTTGTTATTTACAAGCTAGATGTTTTATTTAATATTCAAACCAATTTTCAAACATAAATGATCCTTTAGACTTTGTTTATTAGTCTCGAAAGTCCATGATACGCTGACAGCATAATAGTTTATTATAAACTCGTAACAAATATTTTCGACTTCTTTAGCTTAAACCGAACCATTTTCATTTATTTTCTTCGTCTCATCTGAGACTAGATATTGAAGAATGACTCCAAGTTCATTATCTTCTCTTCCTTTCCTAACTTCGCTGTACTTCAACAACTTCTTTTCAGTAGATCGATCTGTATCTTCTTGCCTTTTTCCGAATCAAATTTTCAGCTTATCTTAGGCAGGGATTTGGCTTTCTATCCTCTTTGCATAATCTGGAAATCTTCGACACGAGAAAGATGATTTCTTCTTCCACAATTTATGAAATTCTTGAGTCCACATTCGTATGAAAAATGGCTTTCTAAGTACCTGACGCAACGGGATTTATTGAAGCAACTAGACTGAACATGGATGAAAAATATGTTAGTCATACTACCTTGGATAGACTCTTTGATGACCGATAGGTTGGTTTGGTTTATTTGATTATGGCAAAGCAAGCTAGGGTTATTTGCCTAAGGTAAGGAAGGTCATCGTGGAGGACATTCTAAGGGAAGCTAGATCGTATCCACGTTACACATTCAGAAAATCACGAATACAACCATGCAACCAACTTATTCACCCAATCCGATCCTAAGTCCACCAGCATTCAACGATATTACTTTCGGCCACTGTGACGATTGATGGGAACTGACTAATTTTTACCACTTTGGGTCCTGGCTCGGATCAGAAATAATACATGTGGTTTAAGAGTACCTGTGGCATAATACTCATAAAAAATCCATCCAGCTGAAAGTTTTTCTAAGCATTCAAGCGGGCAAGCTACACGTTCGAAAAATTTAATTATATTATCTTTAAGTCTACGGGCACGCATCTTGAATGTTTCTTAAAAATTATATATTTGAAAAAGAAATGTGGGGTGTCCAGGTACAAATTTGGAAGATCATTTTGGAATTATAATTAAGAAAATACTACTCACTCATACAATGTTATGCTTTCGAGGCAAAATTCTTGACAGCTTGGATTGCTAGAAGGTAACAGGGAAGTAGTATCAGTGGTAATAAGGGAATGGAGTAGCAGATTCGAAGATTCCCTTACTCCATCAAAACTGGATTGCAAATCAGGTTGTCATGTGCTATGCCTATCTAAGCCAATACATGCAGCGTTACGTAATCGGAAAGGAACTTTGTTGAGTTTCCACTGTTCTTCCATCATGCAGGCAGTATTCTCTATCACTCTATATGATGAAATAAATTCTTTGATCGCACACAAGCCTTTGCAATCCACGAATTACAATAACCTGCACAATTAATAAATTCATAATTATTACTTTCACAGCACAATTACTGACTACAAATACTGAATCTCAGCAATACTGAGCATGCCATCGTAAATCATAGTGTATTTAAATCTCATCTAGGGAACTGAGTTCTTCGTAGTTACGAAGCATTGGTTATACTTCGCAAAGAACATACGACTATTTTCAACAAAAATAATCGTATAACTATGAAGAGTTGTACGACTATTTTTGTTGAAAGTTCCAGAACTGTGAAGTTTTTCTTTGGACAAAATAAATTTTATTAAGCTATCATAGGCTCTTTGTACATTCAATCTACTTTGAACCCATACGTAAGTAACAACAATTTAAATGAAACAGAAGGCATAAAATTTTTCATCTCTTCCAACATTGCAGGGAAAATATTAGTTTTTTGTGTAAACACCTCCACGTTAAGTTCCAACAATAAAGAACCGAAGTGCCATCTAGCAGTCGCTTAATAGCTTTTATTATGCTATTAACACTG
>KK117600.1:974633-1037568 GCA_000611955.2 Stegodyphus mimosarum | reverse complement strand
TCACTGAGACCCCCACTTTGGGGGTCCATGATATTACATTTTTAGTTGACAGTAAAATGTTCAAAACCGTCATCTCACAATTCATCCGACTTATATGTTTCCAGCATCAGTATAAATAATGCTTCATTCTGCGATATTTTCCTTAATGACACTCAATAACGTTTCGTCGAATGATTTGGAATATCGGACTAAAAAACGTTGATTTGATTTCTTGCACAATCCGCCGAAAAGCCGTTGTGACGGAAGAACGTATCCAACGTTGTTCTGTCTTCTAGTGTGTTAGGACAAAACATTAAGAACTAAAGATATCTACCAGACATAAGCAGGTACAATATTGGGTAAAAATGTCTTTAATTAACTCAAGACATAGAGCAGTCAAGAAAGCAAAGATAAAGTAACTTACCCGGAGAGCATGAAGATGACTATCAAAGAATACTAAAAGCGGTGCTTAGTATAGAAGTAGAAACAGAGAGAGATTGATTCATTTATCAACACATTTATTTTTATCGCAGTGCAGAACAAAATTTTTACAAGAGTGACTGCTTCAGGTATTAAAATAATTAAAATCTTTAGAAGTTCTAATTCCTAAAATTATAAAACTATAGTTTAAAACTTTTGCCTGAGCATTTTTATTTAACATTTTCAAAAACTAAGAACAGTTTCTTATAAGGTCACTTAATCTTGGCTTGTTCAAGGCTGCTCACTTTGGACATATATATAAAACACTGATTAATTTCGCAAAGCTTCCACCTCTTTGATTTCCAGAAGTATAATCAGAAATCAATGCCATTTCTAGTTTTCACTTTTACAACTCTTACACATCCATTTCTGCCTGTGCAAATTTCTTGAACACGAGTGATTGGCCAATGAACTCTTTTGGTTTTCTCACAACCAAATAACACGGAAACTCGCACTTTTAATTCCCAGTTCTTCTCTCCGTGCTTTTGCACTAATTGACCAACGCATTCCTCTCGAAAACAACTTCGAAACTGTTCTCGTAGCTCTTGACAAAAATTTTGGCGATCCGGAAGTTTGTTTCGGTCTAACATATCGAAATATGCTGTAGTCCTGTAAGAACGTGAAGGCATTTGCGGTAGAAGATCCTCCGAGTCGTTTGAGATATAAGTGAGTGGTGGACAATTTATTATGGCTTCAATATCATTGATAATAACAACTCCTCGTAATTTACTGAAGCTTTTCCTAAGACTCTCACAAGCAAATTTTTAGTGGGATCCTAGAGATGTAAATGCTCTGAAGACGGCATTGTTGGAAGAGTGGAGATTAATTCCCCAAACTGTGGTTAACAACGTTATTTCCTGCCTTAAAACACGTTGTGATATGTGTGTACAAGTCAGGGGAGATCATATCCCATATTAAATTCGTAAGACTTCGTATTCTTTTTCTGAATCATTCCTTTTTTTCTTAACTCTCTTTGTCACACTTTATTTACCATTTTTATTGTTTCATGCTACAATTTTATATCATATGAGATGATCTTCAATTTTTTCTTTTGCATTTATGTGTCATCATGTTATGTATGATTTCACGAAAATTCATTAAATTATAAGTCATAGTTTCTGAGAAATCCGTGAATTTATGCATGTAAACATAATTTTGGACATGAGTGTATAACGATAAATTCAGAAGCTCACAAAACCACAGACGGCAATGACGCCGGGCATGCGCAGCCGGAACTAACTCAGTTTTCTACTGAGCCATAGGTCCACATATATAAATCTATTTTCTCATCAGCTAGTAGTATTTCGGTAGAATATTTCACAAAATCCGCGAGCGCCTTTTCGTAGTCTACCGAAGTTATACAATTGTCAGTATAAAAGGATCTGTCTAATTCCTGAGAAATAAAACGTTGTTCCTTTGGTACTTGTGACTGAAAAAACAGCTTCGAAGGGAAAATGACTAAACTTTACCCCCAAAACTACCCACCACATTATCTTTCTTCCGCCATAAGAAATCTCAGATTTCCCTGTCTTAGTAACTCTATCTGTAAAAATGCACGCGGGATATCAGAAGTAATGCCAATACATTTTTCTTTAAATCTCAACAAAACTGAAAGTATTTCTTCTACTAAAATTGGTCCTTTAGCTAAACAATCATTAAGAAAGAGAGATTTACAAAAACAGGTCTTTTTTTTAGTCGAGGCACTGTCTGGTTTAAATAATGGGTGATGCGGTAAGTAGTTAAAGTTCAGTTCATCATCTGGTGCTATTTCAGTTACACCCTCTTCCATCCATTCTTTGGAAATTCTACCATATTCTTCATATTTATACAGGAACTTAAGTTTTCGAGTAGCATTAAACAATCTTTTTTTTCTGTTAAATGGCGATTTAGAGGTAATTTTATATTATATCCTAACCGAGGTGATCCTACACGATAAGACCGTCTTCGTTTCTCGCAAAAAAAGTTTAAAATTTGTTCATGGGCAGTTTGTTCCTCAGCAACGATAAGCGCCTGACTTTGGGTCCAATTCCAAACAACGGGCTCGCCTGCTTTATGTTATTTACTTTATGTGTAACCTTGGTTATATAGCGTTATATTCATGAATATAAACAAATTCTGTAGCGTAAATATGGGCAAGTTCCCATTTTCTAAGCCCTTTGCGGAAAATTTTAGCCTCCACGAAGACACCCGCATCCCCTTATATAGATAAACGTAATGAACTTATGCGGTGATCTGTATAAGGGTTATAATTAATACGTCTTAGACTTTTCGTTATGAAGAACTATATGACTAATCCCTTTGAAAAATGGCACCGCCAGTAACGTACCACGCGGGACCGCTCCCCCCCCCATCTAACTAGGCCACTGATAAAATGAAATAAAGGGGTAAACATTTAATTATGTTCGTATCAATTTAAAAAAAAGAAAAAGTTCTGATGCATAGCCAATTATACTCAATTAAATATAATCCAAAATTTTGTATTACATATTTCTTGGAGAAAAGCAATGATATCTTGTTTCCAAATGATGAACAGGAAGTGATACTTTACTTAAAAGTCTTTGCTATTTACATGGAATTGATGAGAGGCCATGCACTTGCCCCATCACATTTTTTTAAATATAAAATTTAAATGTTAGGGAGTTAAATGCTGAGGAGAAAAAAAAAGTGATTAAAAGGTATAATATATTTCTTCCAATAATTATTAAAAATCCTTTACATGATTTTCTACGTAATAATTTTAATTAAAAAGGAAGTTAAATGTAGCACTGTTTCAGAATTAAATAAGAAATTAATTTCAAAGCCAGAAAGTTTAAATAACTTATGAACATTTTATTATTATCAATTTTTATACAATGCTCCAAAACCGCTGGGAAACAACATTTTAGGAAATGTAAACATTATCATTAAATTTTTCAATAAATTTGCAATAACAGGCAATGCTAAAACGAAAATTCTTTTGTAATACTAGAACATCCATTTGTTACAACATTATTATAGGCTATTGTGAAAGTGTTAACCTTTAAATAGATAGAAGAATAACTACTATTTGTGAGATAAATTAACTGAACTTTTAATTATGTTTTCTATCTTTATAACTTTTGCCAATCAAGTTTAAAAAACTATCATAAATAACGTTATTATCATAAGTAACAGCTAAACAAAATGAAAACATTTTACTTGCACTGAAAAATCTTTAAAGTATATGAAAGTTGGCATGAAGAACATTTTACATTACCTTAATTTCAAATGCATACTTTATTTGGTACATTGGATTCATAGTACATTTGATTAATGCTTGAAAAATTCTTTTTAATGATAAACTTGTTAGTAACAATTTCAGAAACAAAACGAATAAATGGCTCATTAACTATTTTTACAGTAAAAAAAAAACTGTCTATGAAGAATTGTCATGAAAAATTAAAATTCACATAATTTTTTCATTTTAAACTGTTTGAATTGATGGTAATATACTTTTTCATGGAAAAATAATATTTTTCAAAGTAAGCCCATTTTTTCTTTCATAAACTGTTGCATTATTCTAAATAAATATATTATTAACAATAGTTATCAATAAAACTTCACCTTTAAAGAAAAAAGATACATTTCAAACTATTGCAAATACTTGCAGATCATAAATAAACAGATATGAATTATCATAAAAGGAAAAATAGTTTTAAATCCACAGAAATCAAAATATCAGATTTTATTAAATTAATTTAACAGTGTTGAATAACAAGAAAAACTGTTGGTTCTTTCTCTAAAAGAATACTAAATTGTTTAAATTAAAAAAATTTTTAAATGTAAAATTTCATTTTTAGTGAATTCTAATATGTTTTAAATGTAAAAAAGGGAAGCTTTGTTGAGCATTTTCCCAATTAATTCAATTACCTTTAATTTTTTACCCTCCATTGGGTTGCCAACTAGTTAGACAAAAAAATTTAAGTATTATGAAAGAAAAATTTACGTGGTTTGTTTAAAAAAAAGTACAACTAATTCAGTCACGTTATTGCTGTTGCATATTACTAAATCTATTAGCTCTAACTTTATGGATTATTTACCAAATAATCATCTTAGAATTTTGATTAACTTGGATTTTTTTTTATAATGTACTTTATATTTTAAAAAACTTAGCAGACATCTTTGAACATCTATTAGCAATAAAAAATGGACTTACTGTTTTGCTCATTAACTCAAAAATTAATTAGATTTAAGGAGTTTGTTAAAAACATTGAAAAGTAAATAGTTTAAATAACTTTTTAATGTTTTTTAATATAATAAAAAATATTTTAAAGTTAAATTGAAAAACTCTTTACACACCTCTTATTCTACATTTGGATTTGTTTCAATAAATGATTATTATAAAATCAGCCAAATGAAACTCAGATACAAATTTATGTTAGAATACGAAACATCGTCTGCTTCGATACTTGAACTACAATTTTTGTTAAAAAAAGACTGTAAGACAGCAAATATTACAAGCATTTCATTTACGATTTTTATGATCTGAATCATGGAAAGATTACATGAATACTTTATTATCACGTTGAAATAAACCGAGAATTTTCCAAATCTAATATTATGATTGTAACTTTGTGTACTTATTCATTTTATATTAATTTATTAATTAAATTTTATTCTAAAGTTCCGTCAGTAAAATCACAATTAAAAACATTTCTTTTTAAAGCACCGGAGGAATGCATACACCTTGTTAACGTCGCTGAAGACTTAACAAAATTGACTTATTTAAGGAGTCTCAGAACATGCAACATTCAACAAATATAGTATTTAATTAAGTATGTATATTTATATATATATATATATATATATATTTAAAAGGCATGACTGTTAAACAGCATCTATATACAGCACAAATTAACACAGATTGTCTAATTACTATAAAAATATTGGTCCCGTTTTTTTTTAAAGGATAGTCTTTATTTAGAAAAAAGTGTACAGTTGAACTCCAAATATCCAGATTAATCGCAAGCAACTCCAAATTCGGAGTGAAGTTTTCACATTGCTAATTTTTTTTATTCATTTTAATACAAATCGTATGAAGTAAAATTTATTCTAAAATATTATTAAAACTATAGATAAAATCATTTTAAGTGATTCAATTTATTATGCTGATAAACAACCCATTTTTAAAATAGGAAGGATACATGAATTAATATCTTAGGTCTTGTCAGTGCACAGTGCACAGAAATTGTTGAAAAGAAAGCAATAACAAAACGAGGAATAAATAAAATCTAAAACATTATCTATTGTATATACAGCAGAATTTTTTCAAACGGGGGCAAAGGGATTGTGCCGATTCCGGATAAGACGTTTTTTCGTAATATTAAATATATATTTCTAGAACTTTCATACTCATATTTTGTAATGCCATCTGTAGAATTTTCAGAATGCGATGTCTATGCAGTCTGCAATTTCTATTATGCAATTTGTATCTTTTATATTATAGGTCGGTATTAAATAAAAAATTGCAGAAATCGTACAGATTATTTAAAATTAAAATACATAACTTGATTTTATACTAAAAAAAATTAAATAACATTTTAAAATTAATGTATCTACTATAACATGAAAATTACGAATTTCTTAGTATTATGAGATGCAACTTCGAATGTCTGCTTGCTTGTAAGATGTGGCCATAGTCTTAAAAATTCGCTGTGTAAACAATGAAGCTTCATAACATCGTGTATGGACACAAAGGAACATTTCGTTGAGTAATGTTCTTTACATCTTTCCAGGAAAAAGACAAATATGGCGACCTTTACTGTGACTTTTTTGACACTACTTTCAGAGTTCACACAAGGACGCATGAAAAGGGAACGGTAATTCACCTTTAGTTTCTAGTTAATTCCTTGATTCACTAGTTGGATAAGGCTTGATACGTTGGGAGGCAGAAATATAATATAAATGCTTCACACAGTCAAGTCTGCAAGCTCATTATATACTTTTCTATATAATAGTCCTAAATTCTAGATTTAAATCTAGACTTTCAAAAAAGCCTTTATTTTGATACTGCTGGTTACGTGGGTTCCAGTTAAAAGGATTTTTACAGTATTAGCTTAAGCCTGAGAAAAAATTTAAAAACATGCATATAAATAAACAACCAGCTTAATTTATTTGGCCTAGAAAGAAGGACAAGTGATCCGCCTAATTAAATTACAAGATATTTGGAATCCGGATAAGTGGAGTTCTACTACACCACGTTATTCGTAAAGCTGTACGAGATTCGTCTGCTTATAACTTAAAAATTTGATTTCATTCACAAGACAATCACAGCATACTGAAGATAACTTAAAAGTTCTAGTAATGAAAGCTACTTTTTGTTCTGGTAATTATAACAACACAGTAACCTAAGCCAGTGATATGATGAAATGCAAACAAAGAATTCAAAATAAACTTAATGGAATTCAATCATCTGAAAAGTTTAAAAAGTTTTCCTTTGGAGTTTACAGGACGTTTTAGTGATTGTCCTTGTCGGCTCGGACGTCTTTCTTCTTGCTGTTCATAGTTCTTGAGTTTCTTCTTCATCTGCTCGTCCAGAAGAGCTTGCATATCGAGCTGAAAATTAAACGGAGAACTCATTTAAATTAAAGTAATAATTAATAATCATTAATATAAAATTAAAAATATAATTAATACAAAAGAAATTCTGAAAGGCTTCAGATTTTAAAGATCGCACTAGAGGATTTCTTAAATTTTTTTATGCTCTCGCTGAGCATTTTTTTTTTTTGTTGTGTATTTTTTAGTTTTATTATTAGACATTTAGTTGTTTCCTCACACTCACGTCACACTAAGTTCAACAGCAAAGTCATAAAATGTTTGTGAACAGCCTACCTTTAGAATTCGCGACAATAGGGATTGCCATACTTTTTTTTTAATATTCGCCATTTTATTCCTTTGAATACTAGCCCCTCGAGGGACCAGCCGCCAAAATAAGCTAGCATAAAAAAAGAAGAAAAAAGTATGTAACGATTTTAACCAGTCCAACTACTGTCAGTTCAAAAAAAAAATATTTAATATTTCTAATTAGACATCTCCTGATTTAACTGAATTTGTATTTAAACCAATCATATTAAAAGTAGAAAACATTTTTCAAAACTGCGTTTATTACTTTTTAATCACTTGGTTTGCTGCTCATTAACAGAAAGATTCAATTTGAAAGTTAAGTACGATACTCTTTACTAAATGGCAACATGATAGTGTGTAAATATAATAAATATACTATTCAAGGCAGTGGCAACAAGTTGCTCAAATAGTCGAATTTGAGAATTGAAATTGAAAAATAAGTATCTTACGTTTTACCAAGTGGCAATAATCTGGAGAGATAAAAATATTTTATGTCGATTAGAGCTACTACTTTTCGCTTTCAAACCGTGGAATTTGTTAAACGAAAATTCCTTATATTTGTACGCAATATGAAATAATTCAAAAACAAATTCGAAATTCAAAACTCGGGCTTCAATGTGCCCAAGTTTGGGGTGGAGGAAAACGTGTATGAAAAATTCGGTGACTCTAGATACCGTCGCTTTTCCACATTGCGAGGAAAATGCATGCATACATGCTGAATCTTCGTTATTTATTTAAGTAACACAAGGCGATACTATTTGGTGCCAATCACTTGAAAACTTATTCCACACAAAATGACAGGGACAAAAGTGAGTTTAAAAAAAATAGCACCTCTGCTGCTAACAAATAATTAATAATCATTGAAATTAAAGTAATAAGGTCTTAAAAATATAGTTAAGATTACGAATAAAAATAAATAGTAAGTTCTTCGATATACATAAATTGAATAAATTATCGTAAAGAGTGAGATCTGTAACATCGGTACTGTTTCTAAAATGTCTGCATCTGGCCTTTATTTTCGCAACTGTTGGTCTCAGAGATGAACATCCAGTTACAGAAAGTGTGTTAAAGGACACAAAGATTCATGTTTTCGTATTTTTAAATTTAAAAAATATGTTGTATTTCGTACAAAATAAGAAAACTAACTTTTGATGCTTTCCCCGAGTCCTTATACTTATATAAAGAAAACTTTTAAACTCGTTATTAAAAATAAAACGCAAAATTTCTAACTTTCTTACAACAAAAAGTGACCAATATATTCAATTTCAAAATTTGTGATATTTGACGCCATTTTGAATTTGAGTGGAGGAGTCAGTTAATAAATAAATTGGAATCATCCGAGTTTGATTTTTTTCCTCTTAAATACCATTCAATGATATCCTTTTGTAATTTACTAGTGTCTTTATTTTATAATTTTGTTACATTTGATATGCCGAAAAAATTTTCATAGAAGTAACTTATAAGTTTTAAATGTCTAAAAATAAGTTACTAATACTCACATGAAGTTTTATTACTTTAAAGTCATAATCCGGTAATCGGCCAAAAAATTTCTTAAGGTGCAATATTTTTAATTTTTTATTCACGCAAATAATATTACGAATTGCCTATGTGCCAATACTAAATAGCATTTCATCTATTTTATTTTCCCTTGCATTTATTATCTGAAAAGTATTTTATGCAGATTCTTAATCAAACTAATCGGACGTGGCCGGTGTTCTAACTTTCAGAACATGTGATTTCACTTTACATCCATTATTTAAGTTCCAGTTCATTCCATTTCGTTTCAGTTCCTTGTAGCCTTACCTACTGCTGATGTGGTGTGTTCTATCTTTCGAAATTCTGATCTTTTGTTCGCCTTCTTCCCTTTCGTTCCTCTCAAGAACTGCGGTTAAGACTCATTTATGTGAAGATTCCCTGTGCTTTGCAAAGTAATTGAGTAGGCTGAACTACCGTCAGGTAGTGTTATGTCATATTAATACATATTCTTGCTATAATGTAAGTTTCTTTTAAAGAAGTAATGTTCTGATAGTTACCGGTAATTTATTCACGACTACTTTTTATATGTTACGTTCTTACTGACTTCGTCTTTTGAAAATTAAATAATTCGGATAATTTTCTCCTGTCGATTTTCGGACGATAAAATGAGTTCAAAAAGGGAAGAAACACGCAAGGAAATAAGCTAGTAAGTTTATTTGTTTTTAAATAGCAAAAACAGATAACGTTCTATAGCAGAATTTTAGTAAAATTATTCAGATTATTGCAGTGCCGAACGCAATAGTTTGTCAGTCTGTTGGACAAACGTACTTGAATGAGGTTCAGTTTAGGACGGTGACTATAGTTTCATTTTGTTTGTAAACAATTCCAATACTTGGCGTTAGTAACATAAAAATAGTTTCCATGTCCTTCATTCATTGAAGTCCGAGCCGGTTGAATTTGCAACATTCAGATCTAACAATTTATCAGATAGTGGTTACTATAAAAGTAAGTTAACAATAGTCTGCAATTTTATTTAACTATTTTAGCATTTTTTTTATTATATCGTTTTCAAAATATATCATAGTTTTTTGCAAAAATTTTAAGTTGCCTTTCAATCGAAATGGGGTAAAATCCTCTTTTAAACAATGACATATTTATCAACTAAAGGGTGTCTCAATAAAAGTCTCGGTTTCAATATGCCCAATTAAATATTTTATTTTTAGAAAATGGAAAAAATTTTTAAGTACTTACAATACGTAAATGATCCAATTTAGGAATGAAAAATAGTGATCGGTATAGGATCTCCAGGATTGTTTTACAACACTGCACTCTAATCGATGAAATTCGTAATCACTTTCTCATATCTGCTTATCGATGTGACTCATGACACGTTGGTTAGATCACAACCAACCGCAACGACAACACTGGATACAACAAACCGGTTGGATCGAGAGTGCGGCGATTTAATATGATCTGTCAAACCTATATCCTTAAATTTTTAGCAATCTGCGATTTGTTGCTCCATTAGGCCATTTTCACTTCGAAAGATTGCATCAAGTTCTTAACAATCAGTGTGTAATACTCACCATTCTTGTAATGAGCTTTCACGATCAAAACTCGCTGTTCCTTTGTGTTGCCGCTCACCTGCGGCTGAGCGGTAAAAGTAGCTGAACGCTAGTAGTTCGGTCCAAGGTTCGACTCCTGGCAAACAGATTGGCTGCATTGGCGTTTTCGTGGTTTTCTCCATGTGTAACGTGTATACGAGCCAGTTTCCCTTAGAAAATCCTTCACGAAGGCGTCCCTCCTCTTAGCCAGAAAGCCCTAGTGTGCTTTGCAGTAACGTAATAAACCAAACCAAACCAATCTTTGCGTTGCGCATCAAATCGACAAATTTTCGAAATGAATTGGCAGTGCTAAAAAGCCGGTCTTGCAGGTCGAATCATACTCAACATTCTTAAATCGGAACAATTACTTGTTTTTAAGTATGTACAAATAATTAACATTTTCTAAAAATAAAGTAATTTATAGGCATGTTAAATCCGATGCTTTTATTCGGACACCTTATACTAAAATTTTTCATTTTTAATAAGCTTGATGTCAGACAGAAGTTAAAGAATACACATTTAATTTTAAAAATAACAAACAAAATATCTTGCAGTAATTCAAAACAAATATTTCAGCCGATTATTTTACCTGCCACTGATCGAGTTGTTGGGACAACTCAACTTTCTGTTGTACTGCTTCCATTAGTTGACTATTGATATGCATCAATTCAATACGAGTTTTCGCGAGTTCTATCTCGACGGTGTTTTTCCTAAAAAAGAAAAGAAATGCACTTAGTAAAAACAAAAAGCACAACCATTTAAATTTATATCATTCTACAAAAAGCAAGAAGATTACGATAGAGGTATAATATGAGATACTAAAATTTCGAATCAGTTTAAAAAAAAAATCTGATATCTGGCCAGCACATGGCCTTTAGCCAATGCCATGATTTAAATAGCAATGAGTTTTAAGTGAAGTAACAAATACAGATGATCGTTTTATAAGGTATTTTCTCCCTTCCTCCCACATCCTTCCTAGTGTAACTTGAAGCACATTCGATACATATGTGGGAAGAAGTCCGGAGTTCGAATCCCGGAGAGGGCGCTACAGATTTTCATATTTCTGCATGGATATAACCTAATGACTTTATGGACCAAGGAGGTGAAAACAATTTAAACTAGTCACGGTAACCAGAAGGATGGCGAAGTCACCTTCTGAGAAGGTAAATCCCTCAGAAATCAAAATGAATACGGTAGTCGTACAAAATTTGGCCTTGCCAGAAATTCAGATACTACTAAACGACTTCTCTGCAACCGCTTACTGGATACTGGGGCTCAATGCAGCTTCCTGTCTCAGGATTTTTTTAAAAAGCATTTTCGTCGTTACAGACTGTTTAAGACAACGGGACAACGGGTGATTGCTGCCCAAAGCTAACAGTGTACATGCTTGGGAAAAGTGCGGCTGCATGTTCAAATAAAAAATGAGGTTCAAAAAATCAATTTTCTCGTAGTAAAGGATCTATTAACCCCAGTCATATTGGGGGTTGATTTCTTACGCGAAGCTAGCGCAAAAATTAATTTCAAAGATTCCACCTTACAGGTCAAGATAGATAAAGTGGAAGTTGAACAGCCGCAATGCCGGAACTTGAGCTAAATCACCTCGAAGAAGGAGAAAAAGAGAACATCCAAGATTTGGTAAGAAAATTTTCCCAATTATTTGATGAAAAACCTGGCTTCTCCCAGATTGTCTCTCATAGCATTGATACTGGTAATGAGCCTCCCCCCCCAGTTCGTTCAAAACCCTATAGGTATGATAGGGTGAAGGAAGACATTCTCGAGCAACACATTAAGAAAATGTTCGAAGATAAGATAATTACGATAAGCACCAGCCCCTATGCTAGTTCTGCAGTTTTATGTAGTAAGAAGAATGGACTGCCACCCGCAGATCCAAACGCATGAAGATTCGCTATTGACTACAGAAAATTAAATAGCATAACTAAATACCCGCCATATTCCCTCCCGATAATAGATGAAATTATAAGAAAAATTTGGTCATATTGACCAAATTTTTCTTATATATGACAATTCTAATATATGATTCTAATATATTTAGACATAAATTGTCTTAATATATGACAATTCTAGACCTGACGTCAGGCTATTTTCAAATAGCAGTAAAACCCGAAGATGTCGAAAAAACAGCTTTTATTACAAAGTTAGGCGTGTGTGCCTTTTTGAGAATGCCGTTATGGATATTGTTTTAAGGCCAGTCTTAGGAAAAAGTACAGTCATCTATATCGATGATATTATTGTGACGAGCGAAACTCTAGAGGAACATATTAAACACTTAGAGGAAGTTTTTACATTATTAAATGAAGCAGGCCTCTAAGTTAATCCCAAAAGTGCAAATTTGCCGCCAAGGAATTGAGGTACCTCTGCTATAAAATCTCGAAAAACGCTATTGAAACTGACAATTCTAAAATTTTAGCGATAAAAAGTTATCCACCGCCAAATACTGCTAAGAAGTTATCATCCTTCCAGGGGAAGTGTTCCTATTATAAAGTATTCATTAAAGATTTTGCAAAGATAGGTGAACCCTTGTTGGTGCTTAAACGAAAAAAGACTAGGTTCGCATGGACAGCGGAGGCGAACACGGCGCTTGAAGAATTGAAACACGCCTTAATTAACGCCCCTGTTCTTAAATTCCCAGAAGATGATCAAAATTTGAAGATTACAGCGGACGCGTCAGACTACGCAGTTGGCGCAGTTCTTTCCCAAAATGGGCAGCCAAGAGCTTTTTTTAGCAAGACGCTTACTCAACGAAATTATACTGCAACTAAGCGGGAAACCTTCACGGTCCTACTAGCGGTGCAAAAATTTCGTGTGTACTTTGGAAGTGCCCCAATAACTGTGTATTCAGATCACGCGGCAGTTGGTCGCCTATACTCCGGTAAAAATCTTTAGCCCCGGCTCTTAGGTTGGACACTAAAAGTGCAAGAGTTTAATTTAATAATAAAACACACACCGGGGAAAGAAAATGTAGTTGCAGATGCACTATCCAGAATAAAGATCGATGAAGACGGAAATACAATTAAATGTATGATGCTAACTGCGAAAATAATTGAATCCTGAGAAAAAGTTAATTGCCGAATTAAAAACTGACCCAGAATTTAAAGACATTTACGCCTATTTGGAAGATGCCGAAAATTTTGAACATGTGGACTTAATGGCTATTCGCAATAGGGCAGCCCATTATGAAATTATCGATAAATTGCTCTTTTGCACGAAAACAAACAACGATAATCAAGAATTGTGGCTTGTCCCAATGAGTCTACGCTTAAGTATTCTAGAGCAACTCCATGACTCGAAATTAGGAGACCATCTTGGTGTTAGGACAATCCTACAAAGGGTCCGCGAAGCGGTTTATTGTCAGCAGTTATACAAAGTTGTGATGGCCTATGTCAGGTCATGTCACTTCTGTCAATTAATTAAAGACGTTAAATTACAACCCGGCAGGATACTTAAACAGCATAAAAACCACTTTCTTAAATGAATTGGCTGGCATTGATTTGCTTGGCCCTTAACCTAGAACAAAGATTAATAAAAATAAATACTTGTTAACCATCGTGGATCATTTCTCAAAATGGGTGGAAATAATTCCCCTTAAACGGGCTTCAGCATAAATAGTAGCAGATTTGTTTTTAAATAAATATATTTTTACAATGTGGGGCCCCAGTAAAAGTAATATCAGATAATGGTAGGCAATTCGTAAGTAATTTATTTGAAAACTTATGCACAGGCCTTCTCATACGCCATCTAAAAATGGTACTTTATAGACCGCAATCAAATATTGCGGAACGCGTAAATAAGAATATAGTTAAAATTATTCGGGGATATGTTAAGAATTATCATGACCGTTGGGACAACTGTGGCAATGAATTAGGCTTTGCCTTGAGAACAAAACATGATACCACACAAAAAACCCCGCAGAATTATTAATAGGAAGAAAAATTTTAACGCCTCTGGATAAGCTACTTTTCGTTCAACAAAGAGAAGAAGAGTTTAAATTGAATGATATTCAGAAAATTATTAATGAGGCCATCAAAAATTCTGATGCGACGAGGTCGAAACAAAAGATATATTATGATGGAAAGAGAAGCGACGTAGAATATACGATAGGCCAGAAAGTTTTAAACTTAAAACATTCGTTGTCTTCCGCACCCGAAAATAGGGTAGCTAAATTTGAGCCCAGGTTTGAAAGGCCTTTCATTATCCAGAATATTAAATTTTCTACGGTTTACTTAAAAGCAGAAAATGGACAGCAAACAATTGCTAACATCAACCAGCTGAAACCGTACTATAGTCGTACGGATTTTCTAGTTTTAAAAGACCTATTGCAGGTTCTTGGCAGCGTCCCAAGAATATGAATTTCGCCGTCGCCTAGCAGGGATCCCCCAGCAACAAAAAGAAAAGCCGATAACACTGAAGAAAGCAAAGCGAAACAGAAGCAACAGCAGCCACAAGGTTCAGGCTCAGCGAGAGTGAACAGAACGATACAGGCAAAAGTTCCCCTTCAACAGAAGCCAGCGCCGATGGTAAAGCGGAAAAGTTTAATGGAAAATAAGCAAAAAGAGCTTTCAGCGCCACAACCAAAGCCAACTACCTCGACAGAGACCATAGGAATATGGCAGCCGAGATCTAGTAAAAGAAAACGACTCAACGAGGTAAGATCCATTCCTTTTCAGGAAACCAGAAAAACCAAGAGAGTTTTGAAATATTCCGAGGCAAGGTCCAGATACTACAATGCAAAGAAGAAGCCTGAATTCCAGAATCCTCAACCGACAAGAAAAGCAGGCCGATTCAACGCCCGAGGAAGAAAAAGGAAAGAGGGGCTCGGAAGTGAATACCAGCCGCCAGAGACGACTGAGAATCCAAAGAACACAATTCTTTTCTCGCAAAATTCTTTCCACTCTCCAACATGGCAAGAATTTTGCGAGAAAAGAATGGAGGAATACAGAAACCAAAAAAGATAAGTGAAAATTTTCCTTGTTTTCTGTTTTGTTTTGAAAGTTTTATTTATGTCATGTGTTTAAAGTTGCTAAATACTGTTTAAAGTGAGAAACTGAATTCGCAAGTTGCGAGAATGTAGTTGTAACTATCTGTTAAACAGAAAAGATTTTTGAATTTGCAAGTTGGCGAGAATTTATTTTGTAAATACTCTCTTTTGAGAATTCTCAAGTTGCGAAAAACTAATTTGTGAATATGTTTAGTCGAAAGACTTCAAGTGTGTTAACTTAAAGAAAGATTGTAGCAAAACCTTGTGAATTTTGTATAGCAACTATAACGAATGGTGTAAAATGAATTTTAAGTATTGCATGTTAAAATGTTCTATTGAATGTAGAAATGCTAATGTCAGCTTTTAAACTATTGTAAAAATTAAACTTGTACAAATGTTAAGTTTTGGTCAAGCATGACTGTAAATACGTATAAGATATGAATTGAATGAAAGTATAGATTGAATGTGTTTGAAGTTAGGCTCTCCAGGCTTCACTTAAGAATTTTAAATTCAAATCGTAGCGGTTGGATAGTGGTAGTGTATCTCCGCGAAAAAACACAATAAAAAGCTCGTTTCCTTCAGAATATTGTCTGGAGAGCGGGAAAAGAAGATTTAAAGTTTGGTGTGAATGAAAGTGTTTGAGGGCCAAAAGATAATTTCAATAACAGGAGAATGGTAGGAAAAATAAAATGTTTCTGAAAATTCAACTAACATGATTTTCTTCCAGAGGACTGGAAGGACCAAGAATAAGAACCTGTCCAACAGAGAAGAAGATGTTTATCCCAGTCATTTTGTAAAAATTTAAAAAGTAAATAAAAAAAATTTTCTTTTTTGAATGTGAAATTTTTAGTTTTAGTATAGCTTTAGATATTGTGTAAAGTTGGCCCTAAACAGGAAAGGTTTTAATGATGAATTCAAAAAAGCACACTTGCTACAAGCTGAAAACTTTTAGGAGAAAGACTTTTTTTAGAATTTACACTCTTAAAAAAGGTCGTTTTGAGATCTTATTCTTCGAGTAGTTAAATTCTGGCAGAGGAAGATGTAAAGTTTATCCTAAGTTTATTAACAGTTATTTTAAGTTTTGTCTTCTTAACTATTTTTATGAAAGCAGCCATATTTGTTTACATTTGAAACTTAGTAGAATAGTGGATTTGTTGCCATTCACCGACTACTATTTAAGTCGATGTTTCACTGACTTCTACAGAGAGATTCTGATTTTCCTGACTAGCGTGCGTTTGCCATTTGGCTACATTCTCTCTTAGCTACTACGCTCGGCCATACTTTAGGCCCTTGCTTGTCTTCGCCGATTAAATTAATATTTAGGGGCCAACTACTTAGATTTCTGATAGCTTCGGCTATACCTTTCAGGTAGCTTACTTAAGCTAGTTTAGTTTAATTTCACAGTTATTTAAATTCAAGCCCAGGTGGAGGCTTTGTGTAAGTTCCAAGTAGGAACTGATTTATTCTGAAAAATAAAGGGTAGTAACCCTTCTTAATTAAGTCTTACATGTTTTGTTCGGACACTTAAGCGATTATTCGCTTGTTAGTGTTCGTGGTGTTCTAAGACAGAACTTTGGAATTAAATAAGTAAAACCCCACAGCTTCATTTATTGATTACAGATTGTACAATGCGACATAGAAATAAGAAACATGTAAATTGCACTGGCAAAATAATGCCAATCGGATGGATTGTTACAAACTTTTGATTTGTAAAATCGCAGTACAGCAAGTAAATCTAACATAATAAAACGAGACAAGATTGTTATATGATCTTAAAATATAATAAAAATAAGAAAAAACCTGGCAACAGCTTGATCTCGCATTGTCCATGCCTTCTTCACGATCTCGTCTTTGGCCCAGTCGCTGCTATCGACATCTATTCGCAGATGGTCGCGTTCTTCTCTCAGAGCGGCGAGTTCTGTTTCTTGAACAGTTAACTGAAAGAGAAATACAGAAAGAGAGATACAGTATAACAGGAAATTATATTGGATAAAAGTCAGGAAAGAAATCACAGTGTTTCAAACAGTGCATCCTGCTGTCTGAAATTAAACTACTGATTTTATCTCGAGTATTTTAAAATAAGTGCTTTTAACATGAGGCCAGCGGTTTATAACTTTTCCATTTTAGGCAAAATCTAATATGTTGTTCCCATTGACATAAAAGTCTTCAGTAATACTTCTGAAAATTTTTGGATTCCATTTTAATATAGTTTTACATTAAAAACTGTTATGGACTTCAAATACATCCTTTGTCAGAAAAGTTCCAGGACAGAAGGTCGTTAGAAAATAGAAAATTGCATTTTCCAAATAATGATCCTATCTGCTATCAAAGTAGTCAGTCCCCTTGGCTATCTATACACAACTGCCAGGTTTCTGGATTTCTTGGAAGCAAGCAGGAACATCTTCAGTTGCGATGCTTGCAAGTTTATTTGTCGCAGCCCATTGGATAATCTTGATGATGCTCTCTTTTCAGTCGCCTTTTCACTCACGGAAACAAGAAAAAAAAACACAATAACCTTTCACATAAATATGGGATCACGCCTGGCTCTATCCAATAGTTCAGCAGAAATTCTTCGTCTTTCTGTTCATCCGTTAGTGAGTGAAGGACGATTCATGCATTAAGTTTCCGTTTCCATAAATCTTCGCGTAAAATCTTATGACACACATAAATATTTAAATTCAGTTCTTCTGATATCATACTCACAGTTACATGACCGTCTACTTGCAGTAACTGCCTTACACGCTCCACGCATCAGTATCAGCTTTAGGATCGTTTTGCATTGAATCTGCCTTCACGAAATCTTTTGTGCCACTCGAAGACATGATTTCTTGAAAGTGCCTCGCCTGCATATGCTTGCTTAATCATGTTCCACGTTTTACTAGGGGTTTTCGCGAGCTTAACATAGAACTTAATGTTCACTCTTTGCTGAAAATCAGTATCCATCCTGTCACCTTCACGAATGCGACAACAATCTGAACAGTGTTTTGCTAAGCATAGCCCTGCCACCTAGTAAGTTTGCACGAAAACATCGCCAAGGTTATGTTAAGAATATATACCAGGTAACAACAACAACAAAAAAAAAACATCTTTTCCTTTTTAGTACTGCAAACTCAGAGATGAAGAAAGAAAAATGTCCTGTAACTTTTCTGACAAAGGATGTAGAATATCACTTTCGGTTGTCTGTTAAAAACTTTCATGAGCGTCGAGTAAAGTACCATATCTCGTTGTCCAGTTTCACCCCAAATCTAATCAGCTATTTTTATGAATACAGAAATCTTCAATGTGGAAAACAGAAATTTTTGGAAGTTTTATATAAGAGTTATCGTGGATGAAAAAAATTTCACACACAGACGGACAGACATCATTTTAAATACAGTCAAAACGTCTTGTAGGGATTTTAATTCGTGGTTATTCTCTGAAAACACGTGATCGAATTTTCGGACGGAAAACATTTGGCGGGAGGTAAAAATGTAATTATTTGCTTTATTTTTCTAAATTTTAAAACATGTATGACATGATGCTTGCAGAAACAGATAAACTTCAAACATTAAAAAAAAAGAAAGGAAGTATTAGTTGCAAGTAACAGTTTTAAAAAAGATAGGCACAGAAAATTAAACTTTCAAAAGAAAATATAAATACTGTTAACAAGCTTCCGGATATAAAAAATTGTTGGTCGGACCAAACCCACACGTTCGAAGTAATCATTAACGACTTTTTTTGCTGTCCAGATAGTTCAGAATTTAATAATAAATATCCATCTTTTGAAAATATGCATTATATAGGCGTCGACAGAAAATTTTTCATCAATAAAAAAATGTCAGTTTTTTACCGGAACTCAGAGAAGTGCCTCAATTGTCTCCCTTCAAGGATGCCTATTCTCCCCCCCCCACACACACATGTTGGTAAGGGTCAGTGTGAACTTACCAACCTTAAGTATACCTTAAGTACCTTAAGTACTTACTGTTGGTGTACTTTTCATTTATAATGTACTTGATCAACCTAAAATTTGTCCTAAAATTTTTATCTTTCATCCAACACAACGCAGATAGAAGAAACTGTTTAACCTTCTAGGATATGAAATTATTTCTACACTTACGCTTTCAGTTCTTGAGACGCGCTTGGCAATAACTGCGATTTATCACGACTCAACACATGTAGTTGGTTTGAAAATTTTAAAGGAAAGGGGGCAAGGATTCCTAAAACAAAATAATTTAATAGTAAATAAACGTATTTAACTATCGATTAAATTAGTTAATAACAATAGATTCTTACAACGTAATTATTAATTGCTATTACAGATGAATATACACCGTGTTCACACGCTTGTGTGACCAAAATTCACTATGATATCTAATCTCCAAATTTGCGATATTTGCAGTCATTTTGAATTAACAGCGATGGGTCGGTTAAATAATAAATTAGGATTATTCGAGGTTGAATTTTCCCCCTCCGTTCAATGGTATTGTATTTCGTGATTTACTAGTGTCTCTAATTCATAATTTTGCTACATTTGTGGCAGGATGTTACATGTACGTTGTTAAATTTTCACTGTTTACATTTATTCATTACATTGTTTGTTGCATTTTCGCACAAGTAATTTTAGTTTTCGGAGTCTGAAAATATATTATTAATATTCTTATGATGCTTTATTGCTTTAGAACGTAATTGGTAATCGTAGAATAAATTCATTAAATTACAAATTTTTATTTACAAATATTACAAAATTAATTACAAATATTTTCTATTTTTAATTAATGCAAATAACATTGCGATTTGCTTGCGTACCGATGTTTTCTAGAGCACGAATTCTATAAGATTCTGTGAATAAGATCTTCATCACAGAGATCAGTTGCGTACGAGTTTCGCTTTGCGCTGAGTTGTGATTAACGGTCTTAGTAGTTTGAAGTGGTAATTAGTGATTGTGCTCTGCCGTATTGAAAAGAGTTGTACCAGTACTTTTGTGGAAAGCTCAGGACTATAAAGTGTTTCTGTTGGGAAAATAAATTTAATTAAGCTATTATCGGTTCTGTATAATATTTTAATCCACTACGAACCCGTACGCACGTAACAATATAACACAATACTAAACATATGAACATAAGAAAACATGAATTAAATATTACTATATCTATGGGAAAATAAGTTGGTGGCATAAGTAGAAGTCAAAAGTGTAAAATGTTTCTGTTTGAAAGGGAAATTCTGCTCCGGAAAAATGTTACACAGCTGTAGTCTTTATTTCTTTTCTTCTCTTTTTTTTAGTCCAAAATGGGCTTTGTTCCTGAAGGGCTATTGTTTTCGTTTTGCGATTTTACATCGAATCACTCTGAATATCCGTTTCACTTTTCAAATTGTTGTCACCAAATATTAGCGCCCTATATTATATTTGAAGAAATTAAATAATGAAGAATCTGCATAAATGTATATATGTTTCTCGCATTGTAATAAAATAATGGTACCTAGAGCCTTCCAATTTTGAATGACGTAATCCTACTGCGAATATGGGCATCTGGAAGCCGAAATTTGAAATTTGGAATTTGTTTCATTATCGATTAAAGAAACGCCCCCCTTTGGACGTAATTTAAAATATAAAACCTTTCAGATTTTCTTTTAAAATTTTTTTTCTCCTTCTTCTTCTTAACATCGCTCGCCTCTACTTGAGAATCACTGGTCACTTTCCCATTAAAATTTGTCATTGCAAATATTTTTGCTACGGCTTTCTACTGTTTTAATCGGGGTGATAACGTTTCATGAACCTTTGCTCCCTTACCTTATTTTGCACAAATTTCGCAGATCAAATAACTAGAAACAGCTTTCCTTCCTTCTTCTTCTGAAGACATTTCCTGAACTGCATTTTTAAATATCCTTTGCTGCCCGCTTATTTGTTCATATCTCGAAATATATTTCTTTTGGAAAATTTACTGAGATTATTTGTTTGTGATCTATGGTTCCACTGCAATTAATTTGATAAAATATGCATTGTGTGATATATTTGCATTAGAGGCTCAAACTTTGTTAGTATTAATGATTAATAGTTGTTCAACAAGAATGGAAAGTATTTCATTTCCCAGTACTTTATTCCGTTCTGTTTAAATACTGAAGTAAAATTATTTTTTTATTTTGAAACAAAGAAACGCATATTACCTTTGTGCTTAATTTTGATATTTCTTCATTTTTCTCTTTCAGAGTTTCGGTTTTTTCTTGCAGCTCTTTCTGAAGTCTTTCCAGATTAGCCGTTTCTTCGGCAACCGATTGGCAAGCGAGGCATGGCTGCAAAAGTTGAAGGAAATTTTAATTTAGGAAATAAACATGTAAGTGGTGGACATTAGGCAATAAGCTTGTAACCGTAGATAAGCTAAAAGTTATTTACTCTCTTATTTAAAATTTTTTATAAAGTTACCCATTTCTCGGAGGAGTTTCATGAGACTGGACGAGCTTGGCTCAAATTTAACTAAATGCGCTATTGAATTAGGCTAACAAAATGACTAACTGCGGATGGCTTAAGTCCCAAAGCTCCCAAAGGCGAAAGAGGCAGTAATATGTCGCTGTCAAAAGCTCTCTTTATAACTCTTAACACTGTTCTGAAATACCCGCAATTCATTTACATCCTAATGAAAGATAAAGGAAAATAGAAGTGGAAAAAGTATTCAGTATTGGGTTAATTAAACGCGGGATGCCTTACACGCTTCCATTTATTGAAACAACCGCTACTTGCAGCGTTTATATACCAAGTTGGAATAAGTGGTGAACTTCACAGATCCATGACATACCAGACAGAATTTTTCAGAGAAATAGCTGACCTACTTTATTAGTTTCAGATACTTAGATTTACTCAGACAAGCGTTTCATGTGGCGTAATTATTCAAATGCGATGAGCCAATAGAATGGCCACCTTCTTTTTCTGCGAATTTACGCTATGTATTTGTTTCTAGTTGGAGTATTTTTTTGAGAAATTGCCCATAAAAGGAGAATTTTTGAGTTTAAAAAATACATCACAGGAACATTCTCCCGTGTAATAACCCAGCATACTCAGTCCTGTAAGCATAGGAGGTGGATTAACAATTAAGAAAAATATGCATCAAGAAAACACGCTTACAAACGTCTCTGAGACGGCATCTTCTCAGAGATTTGAATCCGAGTCCTCTGGCATGGCGGTCAGCATCACTAATTAGCATTCCCGTCTAGGCGGCGAATGTATGATATAGCTAAACCGAGACCAGAGAGGAGGAATGAAGAAAAAACAAGCGTAAACGTGTGAGGAAGTACCAAAAACGTCTTTTGAGTGCTTAAGATCTCTAAGAGTATCATTCACACAAGGGCTTTGTGGTCATAACTGATATAAACCGAGCTTCGTTGCTAGGCAACAAATTCTTGACATGGCACAGAAACTAAGGATAAGGATTTTCTCTAAGTGTTCTAACTATTCAAATTCATGCCGACCTGGTATAAGAACCAATCCCTTACAGAGAAGCAAACACGAACAGACATTCGCACAACTATTTCGTCGAGTCAGCTTATGCGTGTGCAATTTTACTTTCCTGATTGGCTACGGTTTAAACACTGTTTCACAAGTCTAAACAGCCTTTATGAATTTGATGCCTGAAATCTACGACAATAATGACGACTAGACCATCGCTCTTAAGAGGTCTTAACCTGGTTCTGAGAACGAGATTATAAATCTGATTTTATTTCATCAGCCAACATGAAATGAAGTGTACTTACTAGTTAGGGAGAAAAGTTTGACTATTAGCGTGGGTTTTAAGAAGGAAAGCTATTTATTGCCTATTTGTTGCTAGTTATAGTTTGTTTGCGAATACAACACAAAGTTCTACACTTTTTTTATAGACAACGTGCATTTTAAAAATTTCAACTCAGTGTATACATTACCATATCTGGGCCCTGAGACAAGAGGTCTTCGATAAGGCTCTTGAATTCTTGCAGGAGGTTATTGAACATACCAACTCGAACTTGATTAGCCTGGATTTCTTCGGGGGTAGTGGAGGAGATGCCGCTGTCAACAGACACGTTGTCCCTCCGACGACGAAGTTCCAGACACAGCCGCCTAAGCTGGTGGTAAATGTCGATTACTTCCTGAGCCAAATGCTGAAAGAGAGAATAATATCGAGATTAAGAATCATATTTGAAAGAAAAAAAAAGAAATATAGTTTACTCTTTGCCCTCCCTAGACGATTGTTAAGAAAGGAAGGACTTCGATTTGGTATAGATTTGCGAGAGTAATGAAACAAATGCAAATTCAACATAATGGAGACTCGATTAGCACTTGATCAATAAATCACCTTAAAGTGAATGAATCCATTTCGCAGCATTGCATGATTTCCGACCCACAGTGTACCAGACAGGTATTAGGTCATCCCAAAAATACTGCGGGGTTTTATACTTCTTTTATTTTTTTTTTAAATTAACCCTTTCAGCCTTGCTGGGGGGTATTTGCCAGTTTCGTATGTAGAGATCTGTTTTAGCAGTAGCACAGACTGTTTACTGCTATCTGGAGGTTTGCAAACATGCGTTTTCCCACTCGACTGTTTACAGTGAGACCTGATGGGGGCAATCGTTACGACATCCTACCTTCTGCAACTCAAGAAGGAACTTAGTAATATGTTGAAAAGAAATTCTTTTAACAGATATAAACAATATTTCAAGCATTGCTATTATTTTTCTCGTTTAAAAAATCCATGCGGAAAGGGTTAAGATAAATAAAGCTCTCTTTTATTTTCTTATACGAATTAACGAATGTATTGTAATCAAGAAAAATTTCTTACCAGATTTCAAAGGAAATATTCATTTTAACTGTTCCGGAATTCATTTTAACTTTTTTGGGGGCGTGAGCACTATGTCTGTACTCGCGGACAAAATAAAGGACTCTTTATTCCAAAACGATTCGTAAAATGGATTCAAAATGAATTTTTCAGTGACATCTCTACGTATGTATGTATGTGTCTCGCATACCTCAAGAATGATTAGCCGTAGGACGTTGAAATTTTGTATATGGGAATGCTATAACATCTAGTTATGCACCTCGCTTTTTTATAGCAATAAGCAGTACCAAACACAAACACATACACACACACGCACACACATGTATAATATATGCACACACACACACACATATGTATAATATATACACTTTCCCCAGCTTAAAACTCCTTACTCGAACTTTATTTTCGCAATCGCCGGTAGTAGTCATATATGATTACGATCAACGATTACGAACATATATATATGTATATATACTTTCAGTTACAGAACTATTTTAAATAATGAAAATATTCATGTTTGGGCAATGTGAAATAAAAAAAAATTGTGCAGAAGTAGCGAAATCTAAATTTTAATGCGGTCTTCCGGTTCCTATGCTTTTTGGGAAAGATTTTACTTGTTATGGAAACAAAAAAAAAAAAAAAAAAAAAAAAAAAAAAAAAAAAAAAAAAAGATACGATGTGTTTGAATCCCACACGACAAAAATTGGCCGGGATATTTAATTTAAAAATCTGCAGTGTCTTATATCTTCAACTTGCCTTGACGAATCGGTTAATAACTGGAGGAAATAATTTTAAATGAAATGCAGCAAAAAACGTGTATAATTTAATAGGCCTTACTAGGAAGTCATGTGGTGTCTGTATAGGATTTTTTAATCTAAACATGGTTTCCTTCGTTCTTTGCTAGATCTTAATAATTATGATGAGATTTTATTTCAGTCAAGCTAGCTGCAACCCCTGTCTACTTCTTTAGATCTTCAGGAAGGGTCTCATCTTCTAAGCTATTGTTTCCGGCTCGGAATTTCTGTAACATCCGTCGACACTGGCTTACGCTTATTGCTCGATCCCCATATACTGCATTAATATGCTTATTAATATTTATTTAATTTAACACTTAAAAGCAAGAAAACTCCTTTGTCTTTTCCATTTATCTTCAAAAAATAATTCTGAAAATCGAACTGCATTCTTTAAAACTTACACCAATGATAAGAACAAGGTAAAATGGTATAATGTAGCAAAAAGTAGCTCAAGGGAATGAAGAAGTTGTGAAAAATTCGCAAAATTCGCGTAAATATAAATTTTAGTAGCACAGGTTTGTCAAAAGTAGCAAATTTGCAAAAAATCGCAAGACCTGGTAAAATTGGTATTTTGTTTAATGCGGCAAGATTTTGAATAAGACTTAATTTCAAAAGCGATTAGAAACAGGTCTCTCTTCTTCAGACACATGATGGCAGAAGATATCTGCCAGTGATTTTCCGAAACAAAACCAAGCATATTATGCAATAAAATTTGTAAAGAAAGTAAAAATGAAATCGGCGAATTCCCCTGAATGCTGATACAAGGAACGTCATCCGAGTTTTAAGATTAGGAGCATAGCATCGGTCAAATAACTTCCAGAAACATAGCTCGTAAATGATCTGTTGAGTAACGCTCGCAAACATGCCACTAGTAGTGACTTCTTCGTAAGGAAAATGCTGTGAAAGTGCCTTTTTATATATTTCCCGTTATTTTATATTAAATTAGTTAAACTTTGTAATAATCTTGGTTATGTTTTCAAAATAGCTATAGCAAACATGATCACATTAAGCAACGCCTACTAAATTACATTCTGTCGAAAGGCACTATGCTTCTTTTATATCTCTGAGTTTTTCTGATTAAATTTCAAACACGAAAAGTTTTCATTTCGTCGAGAGGCTATATAAAGCTTCACATAGCTGAGTTTTTAATAAAAAATTTCTTAAACTCTCACAAAATGTGAAATAAATAAAAAGCAAATTCGAAATCCAAAATTCCGGTTTCGAGGTGCACATATTCGAGTGGAGGTTTAGGTATATTCAAAATTTGACGGCTTTATAGGTACCACCGATTTTTCACAGTGCTAGGAACATACATACATACATACATACATACATACAATACAGACTCTTCATTATTTAATAAGAATGGATATGTGGTGCAAATGATTACGAACACTATAACACGGTACATAATTTATTTAAAGAAATAAATACTTATGAAAGAGTACCTTCATGTTTTCATCGCCTTCAGGGAACAACCCAGCAAACGGTAAGACTAGATCATCACATTCTACATCATCGTCTGGCAAACGATTCTGAAAAAAAAAAAAAAAGGAAATAAATAGATAAGTAATTAAAAAAAAAAACTGAAACGATCCCCTAAAAGGGTTTGCTGAGGTTTCTTACACTCTCGCTGAGCTCAAAGTCTACAACTCTGCTCTTGCACTCAGTCCTGCTAATCTTATTTATTTATTTATTTATTTTTCTTTTTAGCTTTCTTATTAACCATCATTTTCTTCACACTTACGCCACATGCAGTTCAACAATAAAATCAAAAATTTGTAAAAGCTGCATAGCAGCATATATCTAAAATTCTCGATGTAGTGTTAAGTGTTGGAATATATTTTTATATTTTTTCAGTCTTTTCTATGTTCATCAAATTAATATTCAGTTCTAGTAAGTTGGCTAGCATTTTTTTTTGTTGTTGTTTTATTATTAAATTTTTATGTGTTAACTTTATTTAATATTACGTTCTTCGCCCTTAGGCCACATGAAACTCAGTTCAACTGCAAAATCACAAAATATTTAAAAATATTCTTAAGAATTGTGTATGTTGCCCTTAAATCGCTTACTTTATTACGCAACAACCTTCCAGACTGAAGGTACCTTAGGCTTTACTGAATGGCAACACGCTGGCGTGTGGAAAATAAAAGTATGAGTATTATATTTCCGGCTGCAACAGATTGCTTTCATACAGCCAAATTTGCTAATTACATTGTGTCGAGAGGATCTTGGTGAGATTTTGGCGATTTTTCGCCAACTTGGTTACATTTTGGAAATTCGTTTAACATCTTGTAAGTTAAAAATGTTTTATATTCTTAATTATCCCTACTTTCAATGTCGGCTGGCGTTATAAGATCTTTTAATTTTTCAATCAACATTTCTCAATTAATTCGTTAACTTCTACTTCCTGCGTATCTGAAAATTCTTCGCCGACAATTATTTTCGCATTTTATACGATTTCTTTGTCTTCATATTCGGTGAATGGAAATCCTTTAAAGCTGTTAATAATTTTTGGCCACAGTTTATGCCAGCAAGCATTCAGTATCAATCAATGAATGTTGAACCGAGTATGAAACCTAGTAGTGGTATAGTATGTAGTCGTAGTAGGGTGTAGTACGTATACTTAGTAGTGGTATAGTATGCATGCCTAGGTTCTAGTATGTATACTAGGTCCACAATAAACCACCGAGTGTGAAACCTAGTAGTAGGTTGAACCGAGTATGGATGAAATTCTATCTTTGAACGAATAAAATAGGAACAATTTACGTAACCCGTGCATGCGAAATCGTATTCGGAAAATCCGCTTTCGCCAAGGGTTTACTTTATGGTAAGGAGTTTATGAATTATGAGAAAAATAGAGGGTAAAAGCACTTTAACAAACTGGCCTCGTTGAAAATGCATATAAATGACATCTCATTGCTAAAATATACTTAAAATTCGCTTCTTTAAAAAATGTAGTCAAACGTTAGCCTCGAATCATGCAGAATGTTGGTTAATCCTGGTTCCACAACTCTTACCTAAGTGATATTTTGAAGAATGAGTGATTGAAACAGCGTGATTACAGCTGAACTGGCTTCGATTCTTCAAATTCTAGATTTTGTTTTCAGGTGCTAGCTATTGATTTGAAATAAAACAGGTCATTCATTGATTTTTTGGAGCTGTTTCTAGTTGAAAGATGATGAATAATCAAAGCGCCTCAGAAGTCTTTTTTTCCCCGCAGAATGCTTACTCCATACATGCATTAGCGTTCAAATATGACATGGATGAATGGACTGATTAAGTACACCGAGTAAGCATTTTTCGTGATATGGTGTATATACATTTATTTATTTCTTCTTAGAAATTACTTTTAATTTGATATTTTATGTTGTTTCGGTGCTAGGCGGAAACCTTAAGGAAACATTCATTTTCCAAATGTCGCGTTGGCTAAGTTCATCCTGTGCAGTTATTAACAAACTTTAATGTCCCTTGAGAGGAAATATTCGAGTGGTATGCTAGACTAAAGCTGCTATCAGTAGTATCACTCATATAATGTCGTGCATCTATTTCTGCGAAGTATAATCCTACGTGATTCAGAACTCATCAATCAAGTATATCACTTCGCTCTTGTTGAACCAGACTAGGAATCTTTGGAATAAATCGATTATAAAGTATTATCATTAATGATACTTAAAATGTTAAAAAAAGTTAACATCTTTCGAAAACGTTTTTTGAACTTTTATCCTGTTCAAGATACGCTCTTTACTATCAAACAAAAACAGGTAATCATAATAAAATTGGTATTATTAATAAAGTAGAAAAACGTACCTGCCGCGCCGCATCGTCTTCCATGGAAGAAGGTGCCGACATCTCTATCTCGTCTAAGAGCGAGGAATTACCATTTGGACTCCTTCTCAACAGTAGATCTAATTTCGCTTGAAGTTGGATGTTGGTTTGCCTCAGATCATCTAGATCCTGTTGCTGACTTCGAATCTAAGACAGAAGAGAAAAGAAGACAATCGTTTATTAAATTCATTAGCATTTAATACTGTGGTTCCTGCATTTAAAGACTGAACTAAATATTTAAATTAAATTTACGGAATAGTCTACTTTTTTTGTCTAGTGATTGCATTAGGAAAATACTGAATCTAATTTCTTGCTAGTTATTTGGTGATCGAAACAAATGTTTTTTTTCCCTCCCTAATCGTACTACTGGCAGATAATATGAAGCTGATCTCATATAATTCACAAGTTAGCTTTACATAAATATGATGCGAAAATAATCCGTGATATTCTTCGGGCACCGAACGAATTTTTTTTAAAAAATGAAATGTTTCAGATTTTAAATTACGTCCAAAGGGGCGTTTTTTTAACATTTTGTGTGTTACCTTTATTTATTAAATATCATGTTCTTCGCACTTAGACCATAAAATTCAGTTAAAGAACAATATCGCAAAATAATTTTAAACTGAGCCTATCTTTAGAATTTCCTATACACAGTCTCATGCGCTGGAGATCAAAATGCTTTTTCTGTACAACGTTGCAATTGCTCGCTTTAAAATACTCATAAAAAATTCGTTAAAGTTTTACAAGATATGAAATCGATAATAAAATAAATTCGATATTCCAAATTTGGGCTTCCAGATGCCCATATTCGCAGCAGGATTACGTCATTCAAAATTCGATGGCTCTAGGTACCGTCGTTTTATCACAATGGGATAAACATACATACATTTATGGACATTCTTCATTATTTAATTTCTTTAAATATAATGCAGAGCTGCAATATTTGGTGGCAACAGTTTGAGAAATGAACCGACGTTTAATGTTTTCGACGCAAAATCGCGAAACGAAAACAATAGTCCTTCAGGGACAAAACCCCTTTGGACTAATAATGGACACTCAAAAGAAATCTTGAGTCTGATTAATCACCACGTATCCTTTTATGTTAAAAAAAAGGCTATTTGAGTATCATCTAACTATTTTGCCTCGTTTCTTGCTGTAATCCTGTTATAGCAGATCTATTGTTAACTTCCAGGGCCTGAGTCTAACTCTATTCTTGAAAACTTGTGGTTATCTGGCTTCTAATCTTTAATTATGTACAAATCCCAAAAGCTTGATTTTGTGTTATACATACATATAACTCAAAATATGATTTTATTACTGAAACCAAGCATTTTCCATCCAATCATTTCTTCAATTTAGTGAAGAAACTTAACGTAACACATAAACAAAAACAGTATCTCAGGAAGAATGGACATCTCATTGGTATAATCTTTCACTTCCTCAAACTCGTAATATCATCACACGGCTTCTCTTGGACGTAATCTACTCATCAGTTGTGAAATCGGGCCACTGACTTGTAAGAGTTCTGGTAAAATAGGCTTGCCATCTCTGGGAAGACCACACTCTTATAGGATCCACTCGACTTCTGTAGACTTGACTTCAGCTGTAGAATCCACACGACTGCTAGACTCCAACTCTTTTCTCTGGTAGAATCTAGTACGTTACTAGACCGGATCCGGTTGCTACTAGAGAGGACGCAGACTGATAGCCCACCTAATCTTTTGGAGCAGTTCTGCTCGAATCTTTATTGCGCTGTTACAGCTGAAATATTTAGCTCTTATTGGTGACGCATTACCTCTAGTTATGCGAGATATGCAAATTTCTGGCCACTATTTTATGTTTCTTTGGTTTGCCAGCAACAGCAATCATATATGTTAAAGTTGCACTGACACTGCGTTTAAATAATATTACTAATTTGTTAGTTCTAAACATCATCATCCATAATGACAAAGATTCTACAGGTTTAGAGTCTGAACTTTCTAAGTTTTCGGAGAAAATTTTCCAAACGGGACAAAACTTGAGAATAAATAACGACAACTTTCTTTCATTTATTAAATTTTCCTTTGACGCATAAATGAAAACGTATATGTTTGTATCAAATAGTTATAAATTTCTTTTACTTCTTGAACTACTTGTAGATGCAGTTTTAATACGGACACAGTTTGCAGTCTTGCAGAAAAACTAGAAATTATCTTCATTACGGATTGTAGATGCTGAATGATCAATCTAGTTAATTTTTCACTAACTTGAAAAAAAGTTGTTTGCACGTAAACGTCTTCTTGAAAAGAGCGATTATTCTTAGTGCAAAAATTCGCAGGTGAGCTTATGTATTTTTTTTAACAAAAATGAATAAAAGTTAATGAAATCTGTATCCTCAAAACTTTGAATAAGATTTATATCACATTGTATTAATTAACTCCATTTATAGATTTTCTGGTGCGTTATTCACGTTCGTTTTTAATGGTAATGAAAATAATGTAAACTCGGACTTCAAATAACTAAAATCTTGAAATCTTTACAACATCGTATTTGCAACAAAGATATAGTTGAAATGTATTCCTGGCTCTTATGAAATTACTTCGGAGACCGCATGCGGGCAGCCAGTTTAAAGACCACTGTATTAGGCTTTCACCCGTATATTGCAACAGATATACAACAGTCAACTGTCAGTGCCCTATAAACGTTGTGCAATCCGTACTGTAGACATTGAGATTATCAGTTAGCCAGATCCTTGTCCCAAAGCAAATAAAATCAATTTTGTTTGTGATTTATTTACGTATCTTTAACTTTTTTGTGGCTTATTAAAATATCCGGAAAAATAATGCAGCATATTTCATACTTCTAAGATAAGAAACTAAAGTTAATTTAAATGAATGTGATACGACATAAGAACTTGGCTATCATGTTTTCCTGAAAGTAAGACCTTATATTAACGGTCTTATATTAATTTTTGTCATAAAAGACACATTGGGGTTTATTTTCAGGGGATGTCTAATTTTTCATGCACAAAAATTAACATTTGTTCATGTTCAAGAAGCACATTTCCTCATGTTCAAGAAATACCTTTCTTCACGTTCAAAAAAACATTCAGAAACGAACAAAATTATTTATTCTAAAATAGCCATGTCGACACTTTTTGGAATGTTGTCACAAAACTCCAGATCACGAATTGTCGCCCTGAATGTTTTCGCAACTTCATTTCCTCTAAGACCATTGGCCGTAACATCTCATGTTGAGCCATAGAGCTCTCCTCAAATGAGCTATTCTTGTCCATTAACTTGCTCGTAGGACATTGGCCGCACAGCTGTATATTATTTTATACCGTGCATTCATTCCTGTGGGAATCATTATTTGATCAATTCTTCTTCCTACAAGGAGTTTTTCTTCTTTCTTCATGGTTTTAGTGCAGTGAGTGCTGGCAGAATCTCACAGTAGCATATCTCTTTGTCCCCCTTGTTTTGGGTTTGTTTACTAAGATTACGGCAAAGCCTTAAGGACCTGCTTAAGGGGATAAATGCCTTCGTGAAGGACTTTCTGAAGGAAACTGGCTAGTACACACATTACACATGGGGAAAACCACGAAAACGTCCATGCAGCCAGCCCGTTTGTTGACTACCTTGCAAAACAAGTGGTAGAAATAAATCGACTCACCTTTTTACTGCCTCTTTTTTGTGTGTACTTAGCCTTTTTCAGTCTGAAGATCATAAGCACTTGAAGCACATTCTATTTCTTATTTCTTGCTCTTACAGAAGGTTAAGGGTGTTTTCTTCCCATCGAAACGAATCGCTAAAATACAATTAAAGCGGGCATTTTCGTAACCAGTGCAGGGAATGTATATCGCAGATTCCACCCCCCTCTGATCAATGGTAGTTTGAGACCCTTGATCCATAAACACTGCAGTTTTATCCATAGCAATCACGTTCGAGAATCATTAGAGGAGTCTACGCCATCAACGAAACATTTGAATGCAAGTGTATGATTAATCACTTCAATATCTCCTGTGTTTTCAATTTTCTTAGGGAGAGTTCGTAACGCTGAAGGAAGCCATCAACCTAGTCTTGTGATGCTTTGAATTCGTCTGGCGATATGTGTATCTATGGTGCCATTGCAAGGGAAAATGCTTGAATATCAGCTCGGTAAAAAACAAAACACTTTGCTCTTTTGTCTGCAATCCATTCACAGGTTATGTTCTCCATTTCAGGAAATAATGGTTGCCAATCTTATTCACACTTACGCTTCTTGCCATTTCCCTCATCGACCTGTTGACTGAGCTTATTGTACTCTGATCGGCATTTTTTCGGACCATTTGTAGACCCAACTTCTTCTCTTTGCAGAAAGCTGGAAGATTTTTACCCCTGGAGTCTTCCATAATTCCTTTCTTGCACTCGATGGAATAGCTCTTTCCTTTTGCATTTATTTTATCTGAGCATCAAAATTTATTATGCTTTAAAATTATTATTAAATCCAGTGCTAAAATGCTATATATTGAATACTGAAGACTCTAATTCTTTTGCAACCAAATCCGTTTATTTCAAATAGTATATATTTCCACTTAGTCATTCGGTAACGAGGCCCCGTCGGGCTGACGATCTTAAATAGAGCTTATATTACCCTGAAAAATCTTGCTAGGACTTATTTTTTGATCAGGTCTTATTTTCAGGGAAATACGGTACACTAATAAAAATTTCTGTAACTTTATAAATATTACTGAAGCAAAATACGGTAATCCAAAGAATAAAAATTTTCCACTTGCATTATAAAGCGTATGTACTTGCATAATAGTAATTTTACTGTACTTTTGACATATAAGGGAGATCTGCGGGCTATCCTTGCCAGTCCAGCAACTTCGAGTCTATTGTCCATTTCCAGGTCTATATTGTTGCCAACCACGTTTCCTTTTAAGGCGCGTGCTTTTTCTTTTAAGGCACACATATGAAGTTTATTAGGAGCCATAAGCATTACGTTACCATTATGACTGTTAACTATTAAATTATCTATGTTAGACTATGGACTATAGGCTGTCTATGATGACCATAAACGGTATATGACGGACAACTAACAATAAACAATTTATGGACTATTGACAAGAAATAAATAATGGACTGATTAATAAGAACTGTTGATTATTACTGGATCATTGATTGGAAAATTTAATTTTATTAGATTGTCCTAATGGGTAACTAATTCTATGATAGACTGTGATTAATTCTATTAGATAGATTGCTGGCTAATTCTGTGAAATATCGCCTACATATAAACTATTCATTCATTATATTATTTTATTATTTGACTCTGCACATTGATCATTCTAATGACTGAGGATAGACAGTCTATAACTGACTATTGATTATAGGCAGTCATCATAGATAATAGATGCTCTATGATGACCGTGGATGGATTACATAATGAATCATTGACTAAAAAATGACTGATGGGCTATACGAGTATATGGACTACATTGATGGATTACGATAGACTATGAACTGTTGACTATTATTGAACTAATGAACTTTGATGTACTATTGAAAAATCCTATTCTAATGGACTACTTGACTAATTTTTTGATAGCCCATGACTAATCCCATTCATTCAATTACTGCTATGATTTATTGGTCATATACGAACTATTTATGAAATACTGATGTAAATATTTATATACCATTGAATATATTGTAATCTATAAATTTTTGCAAACAATGATTCTATAAAAATTTTAAATTCATTAATAAAACCTGCTGAATTGATATGCCAATTCCATATGGATATTTTATATATCGGGATGGATGCAAACTCAGTGGTTTACGGTTTATAGTCTCAGGATTCAATTTACTTTGGTATATTCACCAAAACAAAGAAATACACTAGCACAATGTATAATCATTCTCTTTACATGACGTTTCAAATTCGTGTGTTTTCAATTAGCTGAGAAATGCCCATTCCCTAAAGACTTGTAATAGAGATTTATCCTATAATATTTCATTACCAAAAATTATGTGTCCTTACCTTCTGCTCTTGCTCTTTGTTTTGCCTTTGAAGAAGAATAATTCTATCACCGGATTCTTCTAAGGATAAATTTAAGTTCTCTCTTTCGTCCGTGAGTGCGTGTATTCTTTGGCCAAGATCTGCTTTTCGTCCTTCCAGCAAGTTAATCTAGAACGAAACGAACAACATGTTAGAAATCTAGAAGACGTTTTCAACAATGAAAAGAACAAATTTTCACCATATGTTTGATAATATTGTACCTCTTCTCGCAGTCCTTCCAGTTGCGATACATGGTCGTGGAGATTAGATCTTCGAACGTTGAACTGTTCCCTGAGTGTCTGCAGTTGAGCTTGAAGCTGTTCTTCCGCTCGAGCAGCCTGTGCAGGAAAAATAAATTTATTACATAAAGCAATATGAAGTACAAAATAGTTGGCAATACCAGTTAGCTGCACTTTTGGATTTATTAGCACTTTTCGGGCAGAACTTAAATTGCGTCGGAGCTCACTAGAGCCCGGCTCCAATACTTTCAGTTTTTGAGTTAAATCTTACTTCTAGCTGGAGTGTTCCGGAGCTTTAAATAAGAGGGCCTCCGTATTTCTTTTATGTAGCTAAAACACAATTCTAGCAGAAAATTCTTTTGGCCTCAAAAATTTTATTTTAATAATAAAATTAAGTAAAAAATCGCTTCTAACTTCTGATTGCACGGCTCTCTTTCCGTGGGAAATAAAACATTGGACGTATTTGCCAGGAATATGCTTCTTGGACGGAAGTTGAGGCTGTATGGAAAGAAAAGATCTCACTCACATGTCAAAAGCTTATTCTTCAGGAAGTGGAATGAATTTATGACAAAGGATAAATTTTTCGTTACAGCGACAGTGTCCGATGTAACCAAATATGAGCGATGCAACCAAATACGGGGGACGAAAATTGTCACTTGCTACTTTGTTCTCAGCTAGCCCTTGGGTTTGGAAAAAATATTTCCTCCGTCACATTCCATTTCATAGATAGAAGGATATAAGCAATATATCATGGTCAAAAAGTGCTGGATTTTTCTCTCTTTGTTTTCATACCAACACATCCTCTATACTCTGTTACTGTTTCTAGCATTCTCTCTATTCTCATGAGTGACGCTTTAATCGTTTTAATATTTTTCACATTGATCAATTAAGCCAAAGAATTTAAATCGGTTCTTTGATTCTATTCAAGTTCTGTTATTGATAGCACTCTGTTCAAAGTGGATACTATGATAGAAATTTTGAAATTTTTATTACTCAGGAAAAGCATAAGCAATGAATAGATTCTTATGAGCTAGAGGCTGTAAAGATGATTCATTCTTTTAGAAATTGAAATATTTTATGTTTGTAGGTTTGCCTGTATCGTGCAAAATAATTAACCTATGGTGAAACAGAAACACAATAAAAAAAAGAAATTTTGTAATTGTACATAATAATAATTGTAATCACATTTTAATACGATTCTTTATTTAGAGTTATTTTTAATTTTTAGGGAAACGCGACAATGCTGATCACTCTTTTCGTGTCATTCATGAATCAAGCCGGCTTTTGCATCAGCTGTTTTTTAAAATAACGCCTTAAAAAATCATTCAGCTTAAGATATGTTAGTGAGATCGTTAAGTAATAAAATGTATTTACAGGAGGCCCCACTTTAATGTGCTCGCGTTTATCCACGGCTATTTTGATAACATTAAACGATGAGAAAAAATAGCCTTCAAAATAGCAGTGACAGTTAATTAATTTAATATAAATTACAAGAAGAAACATATGAATAGGTACTTTCACAGCATTTTAGTAAGGAAAACGAAAAAGCTCGTTTATGAACTGTTCAAAACGTTTCAGAAGATTATTTGACTGATGTTGTACTCCTAATCTTAATATTCGGACAGCATCCCTCGTTGGAAAAGAACTTGCCAAATTAAAATTTAAAATTAGGAGGAAAAAAAAATTTAATGTGACTTAAATATTTTCAGAAATTCTTGAGACGATTGTTGCCATTCGGAAACGAGACTACTGAGATTCGGAAAAATGTAAGATATTTATCTTTCAATTTTAATTAACAAACTCTATGAAACCTTATTTAACCCTATGAAAGCAATGTGTTGCTGCGTCCAAAAATTAAACACTTTTATCTGGAACGCGCCAAAGACTGGGATGCTTTCAAATTTAATCTGGAATGCTACTGAATAACAAGTTAAGCGATTCAAAAGCAATAAACCAGTTCTTAAAAATATTTTTTTCTACTTTTTAATGTGATTGATTTAAATGCACGCGTATTAAAATCATAAGATGTCTAATTAGGATAATTTAATATTTTTATGAAATCACATTGCCCGGACTCATTAAAATTTTTACATACATTTTCTTTTTATGATAACTATTTTAGGCGGCTGGCTGCGCGAAGGGCTTTTAAAAAAATAATATGGCGAATATAAAAAATGTACGACAACCTCCACTCTATTAAAATTCTAAAGAAAGGCTGTTTTTAAATACTTCGTGGTTTTGCTGTTGAGTTGAATTTTACGTGGCGTAAGTGCGAAAATAAATAAATTTACCACATAAAAAGTTAACATAAAAAGTCAAAAATTTTGCTTACATTTTGCAAAGAGTGAATACTGATTTGATGAACTGAGGAAAAACTGAGAAAATATAAAAATTTATGCCATGACTTAATACTACATAGGGTATTCTAAATGTATACTGCTATGCTGTATTAAAAAATTATGTCATTTTTATTGTTGAAATGTACGTGGCGTAAGCGTGAAGAAAACGATACTTAATATTAGAGGCTTGGGAGGTGGGCAAAGGTTAGCAGGATTAAGTAAAAGAGTAGAATGGTAGACTGCGAGCTCAACGTGAATGTAAAAAATCTTAACAAATCCTCTTATGCAACCTTTAAAATCTGGAAACTTTCAGATTTATTTTTACTTATTTTTCCCACCTTCCATTTGCCGCTCAATGCAAACACTGTGACTTCTGAATTATGTTGCTCTGCTGCACTAGCCTTTTCTTTTCTGTTTTTTTTTGGGGGGGAGAGGGATATATGTGTGTGTGTGTGAGAGAATAAAGGCCTAATTTTAATTGATTGACAAAAACCGAAACCAAACTGTCGTATTTGAAAACATTTTTCAGGCACTTAGCAACTTTTAATAATTTATTTGGCCTTACTTGGTGATTGTATTTAATTTAATAAATTATTCTACAATATTTCGATCGCATTAACCGAATTTTTTATCACGATAAGCGATATATTTTTCACGTTTTCGCATACAAACGGGCGAGACGTCGACAATTGGATAACAGTATGCGAGAATGATAACATTGCTCTTGATCATCACATTAAGCAGCATCTACAGTTATGAAAACTCTTAAAATATCGCATCTCGAGAACAAGGGGATAATTTTAACGCAAATGGTTTTGAGATAAGATATTGCTAAAAAATGGCATTTTCTTAACAATATGTTGAAAGCCCTAACTAGCTCATGTTGCAACCTCAAGTAAGATGACGTTTCGGTTATCATGAGATTATTTGTTATCATTGAAACTAAATCTTTCCGATTGTTTTCCCTCATCAAAACAAGCTGAATGCTTTTAGATTGTCTCATAAATCTTTTAACTTATCTAATACGATTGACATCTCACAAAGGTATTAGAGCAGATGGAATAATTATTAAACTGGCTTGCTCTTGTTTTTGCACAGCTTTCGTTGAGTCAAGGAACAAAAAGGACTGGGAGGCGATCTACCGCAGTTATTAGTATCAATTTTCATGAGCTGCTTGGTTCAAAAATTTTATTGCTGTAAAGGCAAAATGATTTTAATCTGCGAACTTCGAATTACGTTTTAATTCCTTACTGATGTGGACGCCCCATGACTTCTTCCCCGTACGTCTTATTATACACATTTTTGCTGCACTTCGTTTAAACTTATTTCTTCGAATTATTCTAACTTAATTAACCGATCCCTCAAGGCGAGCTAAAAATGATATCAAAAACTGCAAATTTTGAAATGAATTATCCCGGTCCATTTTTGTGGTACGGGAGTCAAAATTTTTGTATTTTTAATTTTTCATAATGAGGATAAAACTTTCTCAGATATAAACATAGAAACCGGACATCGTAATAAAAGTTAGATTGAAATTTTTTTTTTTTTTTTTTTTTTTTTTTTTATGTTCCAAAACATGAATATTTTCGTCATTTGAAACACTTCTGTCACTGAAAGCATACGACTGCGACCATCGATTGGAAAATAAAGACCGGGTAAGGACTTTTAAACCGAGTAAGCGAGTGGGTACATATAATATATATACATTAGGTACTGCCGATTCCAATAAAAAGGGATATGCACAACTAGATGCTATTGCAGTCCCACATGCAAAATGTCAACATTCTACGGCTAATTGTTTTCGAGTTATGCGAGATACATACCTACGCATGTACGTACGTACAGACGTCACGAAAAAAATCCCTTTTGAATCGATTTTGAAAAAAAAAAAAGTCCTGTTTACTGTCGGCACGCTTAGACGTAAAGAAAAAAAAAATCATCCAAATGAATTCAAGAACGATCAGAATGGATATTTCCGTTGAAATATGATACCCGAAATTTTTTTGTGCTTACAATACTTCCTTCACTTCGTACAAGGAAATAAAAGTCTGAAGTTATTCAGGTTTTAATGATCGCCTAAAAGAGGGTTTTTTTTTTGTTTTGTTTTGTTTTGTTTTGTTTTTTTTTTGTTTGGAAGTTTACGTAGGGTTTATCAGTAGAGATTATCAATCGAGATGACCCAGGTGTACGAAATACTTTAGAGGATACTAGACAAAGATGAGGGCATTTTATATCTTCTATCTATTTCTAAAGTGAAAAATATAGAACGTAACTCTATAAAAATACTGAATGGTTTTAATGAGCTATTAGAGTTCGACGATTCGCTCCGGAACTGATTTGAAAACCGATTCAATGTACTGAGAGACTAAAAAATTGCTTCCAGATAACGGCATGCTTAGTGCTTACAGCTCCGCCAGCATTTATGGTGAGAACTTAAAGCAGGAGATCAAATGTAACGCTAAATTTTAAAAAAATAATAACAGCCAAAGGCTACAAGAGCAATTTAATATGAATTTGACTCAGAATTTCTCCGGCGTGAATTACACCTATCGGCAATTATAATACGAGGCCGAAGATAAGAACTCTTATCTAGAATAGCAATTCCACTAACGTGCCCACGAGTGGTAGAATACGCTCTCTCTTAGCAATCTCAAAACCTCACTATAACTACAAGCGAACAAATTTTCATTCTGGCTGGAAAATGGAAAGATTCGAAACAGTACAGATTCAAAACATAAAATAACTGGTTATTTAAATTAAAAGAACCTCACAGGCTTTTGTTGGAAGCATGCCGGGAAATTTCAGTTCTCATTTTAGAAGAGAAAAGAAGTTTATCCTCCCATCTTAAAAGTGAGTTTAATTTTAATCCTTTCCGAAGTTCTTGAAAAAGTTTTGTTCTAAAATATTACGATTACAAATATTACGTATTATTAGTTCTATGTAAAAAGAAGGTTCTAAGACATCTCAAAACTACATTTAAAAGAAATCAGTTCAGGGAGTTAGCGTTGATTGAGTCGATGATTGTCGCAGGATTCTCATATAATGGAAAAGTAAAAATAAACAAAGGGGGAAAAAAGTGTTAAAACCAACTCAACGAACTATGGAGAGAAAGTTTTACTTATCCCATTGACTTTCAAAAAGTGAAACTTCATTAAGAGTATAGGTAGCAAGTCATACTTTGAAAGTACCATTGAATTTCTCAAAAACATGGAGGCTGATACAGGTATTGGATAATACACCTTTTCAACGCATTCCTATGAAATCCCTCGGGGTTTCACTTATGGACTATTGTGACTCTGGTTTCTTGAAAAGAACTTTTTCTGAGTGAAAACCCACCACGATGGATGGACTCTAGAAAATAATGGAAGAAGAATAGAAATTAATACTCCTGGAAATTTTAAGAAATTCCCTTCTATCATAGAAATTACAACGCTGACTTATAGTCCAGAAAAAACACTCAGATGGAAGATTTAAAAAAACACTCTTTACACTTTAAAACATTAATTAAACGACCCCGAAATTGTTCTAAAAATGTGTAAACATCCTTTACATGTAAAAATATTACGTCCAGTATTGCGCACTATATTTCAGTTTTTATGGTAGGAATTTATTGCAATCGTAATTAACACCCCTCTTCATTTTAAGATTGAGTAAAGTAGCATATATAGCAGTTAGAATGTTTCAGGATAAGTACAGAAATTACTCACTTGTTTCAGCTGGGCAGTTAGCCTATGATTCTGCTCCGTAAGCTCTTGCAGTAACTGCGCTTTTTCTTTTTCGGTGTTCCTCTGTAAGGCATTCTGCTCTTCAAGTTCTTTCCGCAGTTCCTCGATGTCGCTTTGCAGTTCTGCAATCCGACTGTCATAGTCGCCCACCAGGGAGTCCAGTTTCCTTCTCAAGGCATGCTTCTCTTGCTCCAGGATCTGAAACAGATAGAAGAATAAATTTATTAATAAAATCCTGCTCAAAAAACAGTTTTGTGATTAACAGTACCACAGTTACAACGAGATTAATGCATAACTTTATTGTCATCTTCTGCTCGTTAAGTAAGTATTTATTTATTTTAATATAATCACGTTAATTCTACGTAAATATAAACGATATGTTATTAATACAAATTGGGAGTGGCAACAATATTTAACTTTAGTTTACAAAGTTTTAGTTGTTCTAAAAAGAATATTCTAAATTCATGCATTAGGATGCGGGATTCTCTTGACTTGCCTGATGGAATTGTATGCTGTAAATAAAAACGTCTTTGAGAATTCTTAATGGGTAATATTTCTTTATTGAAGCCTTTTGAAGCATGGATCACAAAGTAGATAGTTAAGCAACAGAAAATTCACTGAATTTTACAGATTTTTTAAGATTCTGCTGGTAAAAGACTTTTCAGTGAGTTTCTAATGTTTAGCTACTTTTAATTTTTAATCGATTCGTTAGATTATTTATACAACAGAAGAAAAAAGGAGGAAAAAAAGGAAAGGAAAAGAAAAAACGAAAACCTGAAAGGAATCAGATTTTAACATTGCAATAGAGGGATTTTTAAAGTGGGTTTTTTTCATTCGCAGCGGGTTTGCAGATTACCGATCTGCTCTTGGACTCATTCCACCTAACACAATGTACGAAGGCCCTTTTGTTTGTACAAAAGATAAAGATGAATAATGTTTATCAGTAGAGATTATCAACAGAGGTGAGCCAGGTAGAAGAGCGAAACATTTCATGATGTTAATGATACTAGATAAACAGGCATTTAAACTAACATGGGAACACTCTGTATCTTCTGCGCATTTGGAAGGGGGGGTGAATATAGAACGTAATTTTATAAAAATATTAAATGTTCGTAATTAGATATATAATGAATGAAAGGCATTTTATTTTAATCCATTCGATTCAAAAATAAAGAAACAATATTCTTACGAACTTCACCTGTTGCTTTTCAGTAGCTTAGTTTGATAATCTGTAACAAATTCAAATTTAAAAATAAATACCTTACATTTTTTTTTCGAATGGCAACAGATTCGAAGGAAAAATTAATCAGCGCATTGACAGTGGATGATACTTAAAGTGAAACAAAGCAAAATCGTGTTTGGAGACTAATAGCTCTCTTGGGCTGATAAATGTGCAGGGAATCTTACGTTAATAAAAGAGTCATTTAAATTTTCAGTCTTTAGTATACCTTCTCTTTTCCGTATTCTTTACCAGAACGCAAATGGGTAGCGAGTATTTAAATTGGGGTTTTGGCTTTGAGACCGAATGCTACTCTGGTGCTGCAGGCGCCTAATTTTGTTACTTTCCTGCCAGCCCTAACACTCTAATTCGACTTTGCGTTCTCTCGCTGTCGACATTTTAATTCTGATGCTCCGGTAGCGTTAGTGAGCAAGCTTCTAGTAGCATTTAATTGTATAGTCCTTGACTACTGTTCGGTATTCGATATAATTTATAACTGTTCTATTTTATATTGCATCACCACGAGTTGTGGAAATTGTAGCACAAGAGAGTGTTCTTATGTTCTAAATTTTATTTAAATGAAAGATTATTTTAACTTTCGCAAGACTTTATCGTTGTTCTCAGACACAGCGATAATTTCGCTTTACGTCTGTTAAGGTTATAGAGTTATTTTCTCAATTCGTTCCGCATGCCTTCGTGGTTTAACTAGAAGTACGCTCGGACTCGGGAGGTCCGAAGTTCGATTCCCAGCGAGGGCATTGCACATTTTTCACATTCCTGCACTGATATAACCTAATGGCTCTACAGGATTATTAGACCAAAATAGTATTCCAGATGAAATGTAACCCTTTAAATGGTTAAGATAAAAGACAAAGCTAAAATTGCAGATTATTACAATATTTCTTCTTGGGTTATATGCAGAAAAAAAATCGCTGATCATATTCAATTCTTCACACGAGCCGACAAGATCCCGAAGTTCCGAAAATAAAGACTAAAAGGAAGCCTGTGACGTGATGTCACCACTAGTCCGGCTTCGCAGCAGATGTCGCTTTTGAAGCGAAATCGATTCCGGTTTTATATTTGGATAATCTCATTAGGCGATTAAGATGAGATGCTGATTCTATGATCTACCTTCAGGTAGCGCAAAATAATTCGAAATAAAACAAATTTTATCATATCATCTAGAGAGCGATTTAAGCAGAATATTAAATCAGATTCGTTTTGGCAGCATTAAATCTCATTTATATTTATCGGAAATGGCGAAGAAGGAATATCTCAGGAAAAGTACAATCTTATCGAGAGGGCGGAGTGAACATGTTGTACATTACACTGCATAATTAATATAATGTTGAATATTTGAAACACAACTCGTTTACTATAATAAAGTATATAATTATGTTAATGAATCCAGCTCATGTAATTTCATAAAATTATTTGGTGCTTTTAATTAAGTATATTATGAATTCAGTGCAATCATTAAGATCGAAAAGTGGAAAAATAACACTGAGAAGTTGAGTTTATTATTTTTAAATCTTCAGTTTGTTAATCAATAGTAAACAGATTTATTTCTGGCAGCGTCAACACATTACTTTTAAATCGGCAAACTTGTTGATTAAACTTAAAAGATAAATATCTTGCAGTTTGCAAAAAGGCAACGCAGGGGTGCACAAAAGATAAAAACATTTTATTTCGAGCAAAGATAATACGTCGATTTGAATTCGCTGAATTTGATGCGAAAATAAAGGCCGGGCAAGGACTTATGTGGACATGGTATATATACATTGTTGGAACTTCTATCATCTGCATTACAGCAAATCTGCTGCGTAATATTTTAGCTTTACCAAGAGCAACAGAAAAAAAAATTAATAATTACTTTATGTGTTTATTTTTTTATCCTCATGATATATAAAATATCTTTCGAATCTAGATTTCGATTTGCGAAACCCTAAAAGAAGGGGAATTTCCCTATTCGTCTTTTCTTGTTTCATCTTGTGGTCAAAATCGTGCTTGTTCATAAAATGCTAACACCCATCAGTAATCCCCACTGATGAAAAGCTGAGTCTTACTTGATTCATCCAATTTTTCCGTTGAAACCCGACTTAACTGAACCCCCCCCCCAAAAAAAAAACTGTGTAACAATACCGTAATTACACTGGTGAAATAAATTAAGAGAATTTGCATATTTTATCGAATAGCATGAAAAGAATTAAAAGAAGGAAAAACCACTGCTTCTAGACTTCTAGATAAAAATGCAAATCTTGTACGACAAATACGTAAGCGTACAAGTGTGTGTAGGCGGAGCTAGTAGAAAAACAGGTCTTATAAGCGCGTGGACGGTAAGACGAATTGCGTTCCCTAGCACACCTCGGCGAATTTCTTAGTGTTATCTTGCAGCAATCTGCTAAATTCACATCGGAACAGTAAAAATGAATAACCACCAACTTTTAGATGATGGAATGAAGTGGCGAATTGTGGGGAGGCTAGAAGGCCAATCAAAAGTCCAGACATGCAGAGAGTTTAATTTAACGTCCAGCGTCGTGTGTAACCTATGGAAACAGTTCCAGGATACTAGATCCATGGAGAGAAAGCCTGGGCAAGGTCGTCCAAGAGCCACGACGGCCTGAGAAGATCGCTATTTGTCCATTTTAGCTAGGCGTAACAAAGGGGTTAGAGCTTCTCAGCTCTCTCGGGACCTGTATGCAACGACAGGAACCCGTGTAACAAGGGTGACGTTTCCAGAAGACTGAATGAGAGAGGGTTGTTTACCAGAAACCCGGCTGTTTGCGTCCCGCTCACGTCTACGGACAGGAGCATCCGTTTAGCATGGTGCAGGCAGCATAGTGATTGGAATACCGAGCAATGGGCGACCGTTCTCTTCACCGAGGAGTCCCGTTTTAGCCTAAACACCTATTCTCGCAGTACTTTCATATGGAGAGAGCCAGGGACCCGCTACCTACCCTCCAATGTCCGCGAAATCAACAATTACAGCGGTGGCGGTGTAATGGTCTGGGCAGGCATCGCGTAGGATGGCCGCACACCTCTCCACGTCTTTGACAGAGGGTCTGACTGGTGTGAGGTATAGGGATGAGGTCTTGAAGCCCTATGTTCGCCATTTCCAGGGTGCAGTGGGCCCCGAGTTCATCTTACAGGACGATAACGAGAGGCCATATAGAGCTTTTCTGGTCGGCGAATTTCTCAAGAGTGGGGATATTCGCCAGATGGATTGGCCAGGCAGGTCTCCAGACCTCAACCCTATAGAGCATATCTGGGACGCTCTTGGGAGGGCAATTGGAGCTCACAACCCCTCTCCGAGAACTATCCAGGAACTGAAAACAGCGTTGCTGAATGAGTGGGACCAATTGCCATAGGCACTGATAAAGTGCCTTATTTGCAGTATGACATCACGCTGCGAGGCCTTGTATGGCTGTAAGAGGGGACGATACCCCCTGTTAACCCATTTATTTTGTGTCTTCTGCTATCGCGGTTTTAGACCTTCAGACTCTCATGAATGTTACACACGAACATGTGTGTCTATTATAACTGTTGAATGTTTATTTTTTATTTTTTATTTTTTTTTTTTTGTATTACATCAACCTATGTTCACACCAAATTTTATTAAAATCTGTCCAGTAGTTCTGGAGATCGTAGATCAACTATGAAAATTCTCTTAATTTATTTTACCAGTGTATATTCATTTAGATCTACTTGTTTTGAGCGTACCTAAAATTAATTGTTCTACTTAGAAAAAATTGTTTAAAGGAAATGCTTCAAAAACACAAGCAATTCAATGCTAAGTCAAATGGAAGAAGAAAGAGCCACTTCGTCTAAACTGTTTTAATTATTGAAAGTAAGTCTTCGCTGCATTCATTTAGTATCACACAGCGACTTTCCGAGGAGAGGACGAAGGAGAAGACGAATCAGTTCTGTTTAAGATGAGGATGAATTGAGAAAAGGCGAAAAGACACTGATGAGTTGCATAGGATACCAGGGTTCTGCAGTATAAAATCGATTGCATTTTACAGTGTGTATTCAAAAGCACGCTTTCTGATTTTCAGTCGAAGAGACTGCCTAAAGTCTGACTAAAGCATTCTTACAGCAACATGTAATAAATTAAACTTTACTCACCGATCCAGTTACGTTTTATTCTTCAATTAATCAAGCAATCGTATCAATGGTGGACTCGGCAGTAACTAAAGATTCGCGACGAAAACTTTTTTCTCACAGTTTCGCGTTAATTGCTATGCCCTTACTTGACAGCTTTTTTAAACATTTACCGAACATGCGAACTTCAGGAATGTGCTGAGTTAGAAACGAAGCAATGAAAGCAAACTAAAAATTTAACTTTTCACGTAACTAAAGTTACACTAAAGCTTTCGAATACCATCTACAGATGTCTTCCAAATAAAATTTGAAGTAAAAGAAACAAAAAGAGTTTATAGGCAAAGGATTTTCGATTTGGCGATTTACCCGACCCAGATCTGTTTTTACCGTAGGTAACGCTTTAAAGCTCGATGACAGGAAACAATCTCTCAAAAATCATTCGCATAATAGAAGTAATCATGAAAACATTTTATATTTCCAAAGGCTAGAGCAAAATCTTTTGAAGTTTGCGGTTAGATTTACAAGATAAAGTCAGATTATGATAAGAGTTCATCTCTTCATTGGTCCTGTTCTTCATATTTTTACCTCTCCTTCTCCCCGCTAACATAATTCTGAGGATCAACTAACAAATTTGGAATCCAATCAACTGTGACTTAGTAGAAATGATGCGGATGGTTGAAGACTGACAGTATTGTGGGCTTTCTGCAGGTTATGTAAGTTTGATGTACGTATATGCTGAGAGAAAACATACAGAATTCATTGTATTTTAAGACAGTCAAACACCGCTATCATGTACTTCAAGGGACCAGACCAAGGGGCTTCCAAAGAGCTTTAAAGTATATGTTTATAAAAAATATATGTTTATATAAAATTCTAATGTACTTATATGTAGGAATATAAAAACGACTTAATATGAAAACTTCATGGGGTCTGCATAGAAAATAGTAAAGTTAATTGCAGAAAATGAACAATGGTGACGTTTTATTGAAGTATAACTTAATTTGTAGAGACATTGGGTATTTTTTTGGAACAAGAGAGATGAAAAATATGCATTGCCTTCGCCGGGGATCGAACCACGGACCTCTGAAATACTGGCTCAGCGTGCTGACCATTACACCACGAAGGCACGCTAAGAATGGGGGAGATATACCTTATATACTCCCCTTTTTAAAGGGCGACTAGGGTTTTAGGGGACCTAGTCGCCAAATCCTGAGTGTGGAGAGTCATCATCCACAACCCTTTCAGTTCGGGCGCCAGTGTAGAGACATTAGGTATTTTTTTGGAACAAGAGAGATGAAAAATATGCATTGCCTTCGCCGGGGATCGAACCACGGACCTCTGAAATACCGGTTCAGCGTGCTGACCATTACACCACGAAGGCACGCTAAGAATGTGGGAGATATACCTTATAAATTATCGCTTATAATCTAGGGACTTCCAAAAATCAATCCTTAACTTACATTTGGTACTTAAAGACTTTTTTGACAGTGTCTGTGTTTCAGTTGCTTCTTGCGAGGGAAGTTTTTTCAGAGTTGAAGCTGATTAAAAGCATCTTCGATTAACAATGAGCTGAGTAAGACTTAACGGTTTGACAATCTTTTCCATTAAGAATGCAGTAGCTAAAAACATTTGTTTTCATGAAGCTGTAAAAAGCATTTTCAGAAATCGAAGCTCTCCAAAAACAGTATCAGTTTTTTTTCTTATTGATGGAAAAGATACTTTTTTTTTTAATTTAAAAAAAAAAGAGCAGATTAGTAAGCTTTTTTAAATACACATCTACCAGATGTAAGTTTTTTTCCCCTTTAGTCTTAAGACTTTTTGTTTTCCAAATCATTTTCGCTCCGGGCCTTGATAACTGAAGATGTACTATTAATCATACGTTTGTGAGGTATGTTCTTCCTCCTTACTCTGTGCTTTCGTAGAGTAACTGGAAGCACCTCCGGCTAGAAATCAGGAGGTCCAGTAATAGAATTCCGGCGATGGCATTGCACATTTTTCATCGCAAAACCTTCCTAAAACCTTAATGACTATATAGATTGGTTCGCTATATACGATTCCAAGCGAGAAATAAATTATCTAGCAAAAATACAGAAGGAATACTTTATATTTGTATGCAAACGAATAACAAAAAATACTGATGAAATAACCTTTAACTTTTACTTAAAATACGTATGGTTTGAAATGAAAGATTTTAAAAAAATTTGTAAAGAATATCTTATGGCTTTCAAAAGACTAAAGAAAAAAAGCACCCATTCGGAGAAGAAAACTTCAATAGCATTTACACTCAAATAAACAAGCAAAACACTTTCTATTAGGATAAAAAAAATTTTCTCTGAAAAACGAATCAATTTATAAGGTATTTTCTTCCTCTTTCCAGCATGCCTTGGTGGTGTACGGTAGCACACCTGGCGTGTATACGAGAGGTCCAGGTTCGAAGCCCGGTGAGTACATTGCTCATTTCTCACGTCTCCTACATCAATAATAATAATAATAATAATGACTCTACAGTGGCTCCCAAACTAAAAGGCAATAATTCGTCACCACCAGGATATATCTACTGGGTCCTCCATCGCCAGTCGCCCTTTAAAAGGGGGAGTATATAATTATTTTCTCCATCCTTCTAGCATGCCTTCGTGATGTAACGGTAATATATTTGGCACATATTCGAGAGGCCTAGGCCTAAGTCCCGGCAAGAACATTGCACATTTTTCACATCTCCTCCTTCAAATTAATCTAATGTCTCTACAAATTGTAGAATTTAAACTCGTAAGATACTACTTCCTCTTTCTCTGAAGGGCGAAAATTTCAAATTTTCCATAGTATCAGCCTTAAATAGAGCTCTGTCTGACAACTGAAAGAGTCCACCAACGGGCAAGCGGTATAATCGCTGAGCCCTGGTAGTTCGGGCCAAGGTTCAAATTCCGGCGAACGGGCTGATTGCATTGGCGTTTTGTGGTTTTCCCCTTGTGTAACGTGCATGCGAGCCAGTTTTCTTAGCAAGTCCTCTGCGAAGGCATCCTTCCCCTTGACAGATAACCCTCAAGTGCTTTGCCATAATCAAAATAAACAAAACCAAAATCAAACTGACGGCTGAAAGAATTTGAATGGAATAAAAAAACTCACTTACATTCTGTGGTTCAGTGTTCATTAATACCGTATACAAAGAAAGGCCTAAGATTTCTTAAGATTTGCTTATTGTGTCTTTATTCTCCTAGACTTGGTGTTACACCTGTTTGCATAATCTTCGCTTAGAACACATGCTCTGCTATGTGTTTAACAGGCATGACCAAAGTGCAGCCAGTAACAAACGAAAGGAGGCAAGGCTACCAGAAGCTCTCACTCTAACACATTCAAACCCCTGGCTTAAATAACCAATAATTAATTTTGCATTTTGATGAGGATTAAGGAAAGAAGTAAAGCTCAAATCATAATAACTGGTTAATTAACATAAAATCCTAGACATACAGAGGAAAGTGCGCTTGAACCTACAAGCAAAGCAATGTAAAGAAGTTTTCTTTTGCAGATGGAATGTGAAATGTGGATCTTAACATCTTAACATTTAAATACAAAAATGTTTCTATAGAAGATATTCATATGATTTGTTACATCCGATTTTCATACCTTTTGAATTTTGCTATATCAATATAAAATAACATCCAGTGTATAGGAAATTGGATGAGACCAAAAGGTTCGTTCATTATATTAAAGGGTTCGTTATAACGGAGTTCTCTATTAAGAATTTAAAATAACTTTCGGTGTATAGGAAATTGGACGGGACAAAAAAGTTCGTTCGTTATATCCGAGGGTTTGTTATAACGGGGTTCGATCATATAAAGGTGTTCAATGTTAACAGTATAAAATAGAATTCAGTGTATAGGAAAATGGACGGCACCAAAAGCTCCGTTCGTTGTATTCGGGAGTTTGCTATAATGGGATTCGCTATTAACAGTATAAAATGACATTAAATGTAGAGAAAATCGGACGGGACCCAAAGGTTCGTTCGTTATACACGGGGCTCGTTATAGCCGGTTACGAATGCTTGCAAATGAAGTCATGTGAGAGTGAAACGGCTTATGACATAACTTTGTTCTTTTGTCTATTTTAAAACAAATAGATGAAACATTGTCGAAAAAATTTGCGATGAAACTTCGGGCTTTTAGCAGTGGTCCTATAAATCCCACAATATAGTACCGAAACTCAGAAATCAAACTGCTAGGGTAAGTTTGTTGGAAGACTATGGGAAAGCTGCAGACCTCCCCCCTAGGGTTCAATTAAGAGAGGTTTCTTTCGATGTAACCTAATATGAGCATCTAGAAGCCCAAATTTGGAATTTGTTAATATATAAACAAAAATATCTCCAACGCGCGAGACCGTGTATCGGAAATTCTAAAGACATGCTCATTTTAAAATCATTTTGCGATATTGCTGTTGAATTGAATTTTACGGTTAAGCACAAAGAACATGATATTTAATAAATAAATATAACACACAAATCGTTAAAAAAAGTCCCTTTGGGCGTAATATAAAATCTGAAAACTTTCAGACTTTTTTGTGTTTAGTACAATTTTTTTTTTTTTTTTTTTTTTTTTTTTTTTTTTTGAAATCATCTAATAAGGTGTTATTATTTTCACTTAGAAGATTTTGTCCGACACAAATGAAGATCGCGAATTACTCTACTAACTTCTAACGCCAAAAGCAACGAAACAAATCCCGAACAAAGGGTGTCACACCTTTCTTTTGAACGGTAAACATCTGTCCCAAAAACTTTCGCAAAAACCAAATCATACCATCCTCTGTTACTTACCTACGTCGCCTTTCTCTCTACTTACCAAATTACTCTCCTACAGTAATATACCACGAGAGGGCGCAAAGATCCAACAAAAGGGACTTGGACCACACAAAAGGGGAGTGAAGAAAATGAGTCTGGGGAAAGACACGAGGAGAATAAGGTTAACCACGCCCCGTTTCCATTGGCCGCCCGTGGAGGGTGTCTGGCCAGAGACACAATTGAAGGGAGTGGTGCTTTTTTGGACGGCGGATTCTTTTGTATTTATTTCCAAGATAAGCCGGAGCGACAGATGGGAAGAGGTGAATATTAGTAGAGATCGGATAGATTAATAATAAAAAATTATCTTTGGAATTTTGAACAGAAAAGCACTGCCTATTTTCTCAGCTCACTTATAGCTGATTCAGAGCGACAAAAGAATTATGAATTAGAGTCTAGATTAAAACAGGGCGTTTTTCGTAGTTCAGATGACGGAAGTTTTGACACTTCAAAAAAGTTTTTTTCAGAATTTTTTGGGCCGCTACGTTATTCTATGCTTCCCTGCGTTTATCATGTAAGAGACTTCGCAGGTATTGAGAATGCGAGAAATGTTAAAACATTTATTTATCCTATACTGTTTAGTTTTGCTCCCTACAGAGCACGGCTCTTCTATCTGTGTCCTTCCAAAACCAAGAAAAAAAAATTTTCTTTTGTTAAATAAGGAAGAATTTTTATAGTATGAATTATTCTAAAATATACACTTTTGCATTAACGATGTAATTTTTAAGAGGAATTAGCTTTTTACCTTCCGTCAACATAAATCCATAGGTAAGAGAGGTAAAAATTTCTGTCCAAAAATTCAGTTGTGAGTTTTTAGTGAATAAGCACGAATTTTCGCTTTCACTATTTTCGTAATGATATCTGTATGTGTGACCATTCTTCCGCCCAAGATAAACCTTATAACAAACTTCCAAAAATTTCATATTTTCCGTATTTAAATTTTCTGCATTCATATTTCCTCTAGGTTGCAACATTTTTTTTTTAATTATTTTAAAGCAATATGGTGGCTGTTCTGCTGTTTGTGGGCCTGAATGGTCCCGTTTTAGTATTTAATGTCCTGGTTATAGCTCTACTAAACCCTGTTAAACCTCTAACGGTGGTACAAGTAATTTTGATCAGTCATACATACATAAATACATACATAACACACACAGCCATTTTTTAAGACGAGAAGCATTACATAATAAATGTTCAACGGCTCGTTACACCTAACAATCTGAAGAATGCATAATTTTTTATAAAGAAATTCATCATTTAATGGTAAGGAATATAGATTTAGATCAAAATCCATTTGTAGAGAACGATAAACATTTTATTTTAGAGAAGGAGATGTGAAAAACGTGGCTGTGGCCTCGCCGGGACTCGAACACTAGACCTTCTAATGGCTAGCTGGATATGCTTTCTAATTACATCATGAAGGCAGGCAATAAAAATTTGATAGATTTAAGGGATATGAAAAATAACTGGTGGAATTTTAATGGAATATTTGAAAGAAAATATTTGGATATTTTCAGATTTTCAAAGAAAAGGAAGATTTCATAAGGCTAAAAAAATATGGAATTAAAATATGAGTTTGTTTGATAAAATATGACAATACAATTATATCATAATTTAAACGAATGAAATGATAATGAAAATACGTGATAGTAATTTTTCCCTCTTAAATTTTGTTCATTGTTTTGTCAGTTGATTGCAAGATTCTGATTTTTCTGTTTTCGAAATAAAATAAAATTTCACCATTTATTTTATAACTTTAATTTTAGATACTACTAACATTGCATACACTTGATAATTTCCATACAGATTGGCAAGACTAAGTTTGAAATCAAAACCAGGTTTTCGTATCTGTCTTCTATTCATAAATTTTAAAAAAGTCTGATGTGGACGCCACATGACTTTCTTGTACGGCTTATTAAATTAGACAAATTTTTTGCTGCACTTCAACTTCTTTTCTCGAATTATTCTGATTTAATTAACTGATTTCTCAATGCAAATCGAAAATTATATCAAAAATTGCAAAATTTGAAATTAAATATCCTGGTCCATTTTTATCGTACGGGAGTCGAACTGCATTTTTGTGTTTTCATAACGAGCATTAAACTTTACCAAATATAAATATAGGGCCAGGAGACCGCGTTGAAAGTTAGAGTTCGTTATTTGTCCGAAATGTATTTATTTATTTTTTAAATTTGACATTTGCCAAACATGAATATTTTCGTCAATTAAAATACTTCTGTAACAGGAAGTATATGACTATGACCAACGAATACGAAATGAAGATCGGGCAAGGAGGTACTTTCGGTATTACCGATTGCAATGGGGGGAAAAGGGAGGTGCATAATAACATGTTATACCAGTCCCATATAAAAATTTCTACGTCCTACGGCTAATCGTTTTTGAATTATGCAAGAAACATACATACGTGTGAACGTTGTAAGGTTTTAGTTAAACTAACAAAGTTTTATTTTAATTTAAATCTTTCTATCTCTATCTCTATCTATTCTATTTTCTATCTTTATGTTTCAACTTCCCGTTAGAAGAAGCGCGCGTTTTCAGCTTATGCTAATGTGAAGTGGAGCCAAGTGCTATTTAAGCGAGAGGTAGAAACCTCTTAGTGTGGGAGAGCTTTTAGTCTCAGATCACGGTCATTCTATTCGACGTTCGCCTGACCAGCTGGCAGTTAAATTCTAAGCCATAGTGCTTGCTACGTGATTGCTTATTGAAATAAATCCAAGTGCGCTAGTATTAGTAAATCTTGCTACGCACCATTTAGTTAGAGGCCAACTCCGCGTATAGCTCTGTGAGCAAAGATTAATTTAATTTCTATTTAGCTTTAGTTTAAATTTAGCTGATTGTTCATTTTAGACCCAAGTGTGGTCTTTACTTTCTGTATCCCTCCCGAGTTGGGAAGTGGTTGTAAATAATATTGATTTAATAAAAGAGGATTTTAAATCCCTTTCAAATGCAGTTATTCTTCAATTCAATCACAGTATCCTACACCAGAACATAGCTGCATTCAGCTCCCAGTTCCAGATCAGGACTTAAAGACTTTTCAGCTGTTCACGAAGATGTTTGCCAAGAATATGCACAGAACACTCAGTCCTGACAACGTATGCACAGATGTCACGAAAAATTCACTTCGAATCCATTTTACAATCCGTTTTGGAAAGTAGTCTTTTAGTCTGTCTGTCTGTACTGGCATCAGGCAAAAAAAAAAAAAAAAAAAAAAAAAAAGAGCATTTCCATTGAAATGTTATACCCGAAATTTTTCGCGAGTACAGTACAGTATTTACTTTGTACAAGGAAGTTTAAAAAAAAAATCTATTTCAGATATTATTTATTTAATTAAAATAGATGCGCAAGGAATTTTTTAATTTTCAAATGTAAAGAAAAATCCCTTCTTTTTGAAGAACTGAAATTAAAAATAGTGATTAAAAAATATCGTAATCTCCAAAGAAGGTATATATACCGTATGCCAATATTTCTGCTGATAATTCCATAAAAATAACTGTTTGCAGCAAAGGGGGGGGGGAAATCTGAAAGCTTTCAGATGTTAGCATATTACGCCCAAAGGAGTTTTTTTTTAACGTTTTGTGTGTTCCCGTTATTTACCTAACATCATGTTCTTCGCACTTAAACCATAAAATTCAATTCAAAGTATTTAAAGTATCAAATCAATATTAATATATTTAAAAAGGGCATATCTTTAGAATTTCGATACATAACCTCGCCCGCTGGAGATAAAAATGTTTTTCTTTTCGTACAGTGTTGCCATTGTTCTATTTGAAATCATTGAGTTGTTAATTTCGCGTTTTACAAAATATGAAATAGATAATAAAACAAATTCCAAATGCCAAATTTGGGCTTACAGATTCCCATATTCGAGCATACTATGTTATTCAAAATTTGATGTCTCTAGGTAACGTTGTTTTTTCACAGTGCGAGAAACATACATACGTTCATGCAGATTCTTCATTATTTAATTTCTTTAAATATAATGCAGGGCTCTAATATTTGGTGGCAACAATTTGAAATGTGAAACGCCGTTTTATAGTGGACGACGCAATACAAAAACGAAATTAATAGCCCATCTGGGCCAATTGCCTCTTCGGGCTAAAAACTAATCGGAAAATGGAATCATCCTCATCCTCATTCTCTTTTTTTTCCCCTTTAAAAGAGCCATAAATTAGTTATATTATATCAAACAGCAACAGTTCGGCAAATCGCTGTATGGGATGCCGCGTGGAAGATTAATATACGATCTTACTAAGTTTTTGTGCAATGGTAGTACTTGGCGAACAGCGTTACGATGGTACTACAAAGGTCCAAAATTTCGAAAATAACTCCGCTAAAAATGTATAAGCGAAGCTCAGAAGAAGAATTTCACAAATTTTACTCAATATCTTTTTCATAACTTATCAGGACTGAGTGTTCTGTGCATACTCTCTGCAAACATGGTGAATTATTTACAAGGGTTCTTCTCAAGTCCTGAACTGGAACAGTGAGCTGAAAAAATGTTAGCTTTGTTCTGATGTAGGTACTGCGCTGGAAAATGACTGCACTTGAAAGGGATTTAAAATCTTCTTTTATTAAATCAATATTATTTACAACCACTTCCCAACTCGGGAGGGATACAGAAAGTAAAGACCACACTTGGGTCTAAAATGAACAATCAGCTAAATTTAAACTAAAGCTAAATAGAAATTAAATTAATCTTTGCTCACAGAGCTATACGCGGAGTTGGCCTCTAACTAAATGGTGCGTAGCAAGATTTACTAATACTAGCGCACTTCAATTTGTCTCACAATGCAGTCACGTAGTAAGCACTATGGCTTATAAATTTAAACTGCTAGCTGGTCAGACGAACATTGAGCAGAGTGACCGTGATCTGAGACTGAAGCTCTCTCACATTGAGAGGTTTCTACCTCTGGTTTAAATAGCACTTGGCTGTACTTTAAATTAGCATAAGCTGAAAACGCGCGCTTCTCCTGACGGGAAGTTGAAACAGAGAGGAGATAGAAAGATTTAAATTAAAATAAAACTTGGTTAGTTTAACTAAAACCTTACAAACTAATTTAATTTTAATTGACAAAAATACACAAAGATTTTTTTCTTTTAGCAATTATTTAAAAACTGTTAATATCTCTCAATATCATTATGCTTAACTCCCCCCCTTTTTTTTCTGTCCAGAACCCGAGAATAAGATTCAGATTCCGATCCAGATAAACTTTGTCAGGAGAAAAAGAATCGATATCGGGTGTGGACCGGCCAATGGACGATCTTCCAGACGTGAAGGGTGTGGTGACTTTCTTCTCTATCTTCAGATTATCATTAATTGAAGACTCATACCTAAGAATCCGGAAGAAGTTTTATGGGATGGTGATTCTTTCTGAATTAGACATTTATCCGAAATTTTCTACAAGATGTGCAACACAAGACAATGAAGCAGCGATAAAATTTATGTCCCGTACTTCTCCCCCCTTCCCAAGAATTTTAGCTCCAGGTTCTGAAAATTTTAAAAACATTCAGCCAGTTTTCCCGTTCTCTAATGTTTTCAGAGAACGAGCTTTTTTAAATTTTGAAATTTGATTCCTTCCCATAGAGATTGTTTTCGTCTTACAAACAAAGGCAAACTCTCGCAAATCATCAGCGAAGATCACACCGAGCTTTTCCTTGTTAAGTGTTGAATATTAGACCAACCTAATACAAGAGCCGAATGCTGAAGCAAACAAGAACAGACATTCTATCAGTAATTTCGACGAGTTGATTGCACACTCATCTTCTGTAATTATTTATGTGTGATTTGAGGCCTAAGGAATAGCAGAGATGGCAATACGAATAGACTAGATTCGAGTTACAGGGAAGTAGAAAGGAAGATATCTTAGTAGGTATTGTAATGTTAATATCACTATGTATTCTTATTTGGAATGTAAGTTCCTTTCAAAGAAATATTATTGTATAATTAGTAGTTTATCTATGACGACTTTTCATTTTTATGTTCTTACTATCCTTCTTAAATGATTCGCTTAATTTTCCGCTCTAGATTTTCAGACCGTAAAACTAGTAAAGAAGGGGAAAATACGATATATGCAAAAAAATCTATAATAGTCAAAATATCGTTTTATTCGAGGCAAATTCGTTATATGTAACATGCATTTTTTCAACGATTTGTAGATACCTTAGGCTTATTTTGAAACTGAAAACCTGATCAACCAGCGATACCCTCTCTGATATTCAAACTCCGGCACTCTCGACTGCTAGTCGGACTAGCCTTCAATTACATTCCGAAGTCAAGGCGTAAGGAAGGAGAAAATTACTTACAAGTCTTCCTCACTTAAATGGTCAAATTCTAGTTGTGGCGAATTATCATCCACCGTATTTTGATTCGATTACTGTTTGAACAGTCATTTTGATTTCTTACAGCACACAAACATGAGAAAAGTCAGCTCATTCCAGGCGCCGGGTTTCGAATTCCAGACCTTCCAGCTGCCAATCGAATGTGCTTGCAATTACTCCATGAAGACAAGCGGTAAGAAAGGAGAAAATTTCTTATTAATTCGTAAGTATTTTGCCGTGAATTCTCTACTGAACGCAAAGAATATCCGCAATACTCATATGAAACTTCGCAACTGGAAAGTCTGATGTGTACAAAATAACATTTTGATATATTAAACAGCAGAAAGTACTGCACATGCTACTATTTTGATGCTGATACGACTGCGGAGTACAATAAGTTTGGGGGGGGGAACAATAATTTCTTTCACGATTCCTTTTTTCAGTGTCATTCGACAGAAGAACACAAATGCGATCTTTAATATATCCTCTCTACCCCTCGGGTGAGGGGGAAGGAACGAGAGAGAAAAAAAAAAACTTTATGGACTAACCAAATTTGATAATTTCTGTGTCTATTTAAATTTGAACTTTAAATACATTACGCTTTACAGAATGGCAACATGCTGCTGCATCGAAGATAGAAGTACTTTATTTCAATCAGTGGCAGCACATTGTTTTCAAACAGCGAATTTATGATTAAAACTGTAAGATAAATATCCTACATTTTTCCGAATGGCAGTTGTCTGGCGCGCCGGAGACAATATGTTTTATTTACGGTTAAGTATTGCCACTGCCCACTTTTAAGTCGCTGAGTTTGTTATTCAAAAGTTTGTTAAATTCATATTGAATATGAAACAAATTGAAAATTCAAAATTCCGAGTTCGAGAAGCCTATATTAGGATGGAGGACTACGTGTGTTCAAATTTCCGTTTAGTGCAGCTGATGACATACAACGAGAAACATGCGTACATAATACAGATTCTTCATTATTTAATAATAGACGTTATTCTAACAACAAAAGCATCGACTTAACATCCAAAGGAGCATTATAATTGTTAATATCTATACGATTTAGTGGGTAATTTTTGTCCCTTTACAAATGTTTTCCAGCTGCCTGCGAATAAGGAAACAATGGAAGAGAGTTTCAGTGAAACGAATTAGCTTCGTCAGTTCGTTCCGTTACTGATTAGTTACCATCTGCCTTAGAGAAATAACCACTTTCATGGGATTTTCAATGGGCTGTTATTAATGGGCGGAAGTTTGCAGACATAGTTATGGAATTATAGTCGAAACCCATTGGTAACGAATACCCGGATATAACGAACGAATCTTTTGGTGAGTCAAATTCCCTAAATACTTGATGTTATTTTGTACTGATCATAGCGAATCCCGTTATACGGTCAAATCTCTTTATAACGAACTCACGGACTTAATGAATGAACCTGTAGATCGCGTTCAATTCTCTATATTCTGAATGGTGTATTATACTATTGTAGTAAACTCCCAGTGGTCTGAAAATTAGATATATCGAACTGTACAGATAGCTTCGAATGAAACGTTTTGCATTTTTCGAACATTTCTCACAATATCTGCAAATTTTAAAGAAAAGGTAACTAAAGGTAACTAAACCTTAAAATCATCCACGTTTAGAATGTAGGATCCTCATTCCATATTCATTAGACCAAAGATTGCGAAAATAAAGGCTAGGTAAGAATTTTAATCCGGGATATATGTACATATACATACCCACCTTCTTACTGGCTTAAATATATATATATATATATATACAGTCGGTGGTGGTATGCATATATTACCCGGTGTATATATATATATATACATAATCGGTTGTTTACCCACCTTCTTACTGGCTTAAATATATATATATATACACAGAATATATTTTAGTTTCAGTCTCTCTTTATATAGAGAGAGAGACAAAAAGAAAGAAATTTAGAACCAAATTCACAAAGATATGAAAGAAATGATATTCAGAACTAAAAAAACCCAAAATTCCCTATGACTATGTAAAATTTAACCCCTATCCATCAATCAATTCATTACATAAAGGAAAACACCTTTACTTTACTCTTCTTTAAAGCTCAAATCCACTTTACTCTTTGCTCTGAACAAGACTACGCGAAACAGGTATAACAGGCGATGTAAGAGGGCGAAGATGCAATAAGCACATCTTAGGACATTCTAAGGCGTTCTTTGTCTGTGGTTTATGTGACCATTAAACCAATGGACGTAAGTGCGTTCAAATTTCTTGACTGATTTATCAGACAGATCTCTATTCAAAGTTGATGCTAAGATTGAGGAAGCTGTGAATCTGAAAACTAACACAATTCTCAAAACTAAATGAGCTAAATCTCTGTCTGAATACTTTGACTGTTTTTAATGCTTATGACAAGTTAAAGAGGTCTGAGAGGACTTGGTAGTGGGTTAGTTCTGTAAAGCAGAAACACTTTTCACCATTCCTAAACTTAGAATCTTTTTAGCAGAAAATTATATTGTTATTGGAAAAGAAATATGTAATGTTATATGTTCGCTTCTACGAAACTCCGAAGTCAGAGTTTTTAACTTATTTTCCAAGTTGTAAATATAGTGAATTTTTATGGGTTCTTTAACCTTTCAATTAAGACTTTGAGAATAACAAACGTCATTGAATGAGAATAGTTAATTGAACTCTCTAACGACACCTCAGATAAAATGAAATTCCGAGAAGAAAGACAAGGTTCGTTTTTGGATCTCATTCTCAATGAAATATTCCCTATGAATATGTAAAATTTAACCACTGTATATCAATCTAGTAGAAATGCAGTGAAAAGAAATACAAAAACAATATAACATAATAGTAATACAAATAGGAATGCAAGTAAAATCTGATTCAACGTTATCAAGAAGAGGTAGATCAGACTTAATTGAACCCGTATGTGTCTGTGTGTGCGTTCTTTTTTGATCGTGTTGGGGAATTACTTTCATGCTTGAAAATTGTTAATTTAAATAAAAATTTTATACATTAGTTATTCGCGATTCAAAGAATATACGAAGGGAGGAAGTGCAATCATACCACAAATTATTGTGAATTCTCGGAGAAGGGTTAATTCTCTTTGATAAGTCAACCTTCTTTCGGGAAATCGGGAATGATCTACCTACGTTCTTCGCCGTGCCAATGAGTTTACCTTTAGGTAGAACAGGATATACATAAAAAAAAAAAGTAATATTTTTATGTACGTAATGTTTTACCTTTTTTTTTTCACCGTATGTACTATTGTTTTTCTTTTTTTAAATTAACGTTTTTGATACATACCATTACAAATTTTAAACTCTTTTTAAATTTCCGCTAACGGGCTGGCTGCATGAGTGTTTTCATGGTTTTCCCCGTGTGTAACGCGTATACGAGCCAGTTTCCCTTAGAAAGTCCTCCACGAAGGCATTCTTTCCCTTAGGGCTGATAGCCCTGGATACTTTACCGTAATCAAATAAACAACGCCAAACATTACAAGTTTGTTACAAGTTTTTAATAATTTTATCACAGTCCTCTTAAGTATTAACATTTCGCAATTTCAATTTGCAATAGTTTTACACTTCCTTTGCTAGGAAATAATCATAAATAGAAAATTAATAATTAAATACATATATATATACATGTTTGATATTGCCGATAGCAATAAAAAGGGAGATGCACAACTAGATGTTACAGCAGTCCCATATACAAAATTTCAAAGTTCTTCGACTAATCGTTTTTGAGTTGCGCGAGTACTTACGTACAGACGTCAGGAAAAAATTCCTTTTACATCCATTTTACAATCTGCTTTGAAAAAAAGAATTTTTTATTCTGTTCGTAAGTATAGATGTTAGGCAAAGAAACTACCAAAATGTATTCGTTTGCCGTCAAAATAGATATTTCCGTTGAAATATAATACCCAAAAATTTTCGCGATTACAATACTTGCTTTTCTTAGTACAAGGAAGTAACAACGGCTAAGAATTGCTGTCTTCGCCGTGTCAATGACTTTACATTTTATTTCCTTTTAATGAATTATCTATGAATTGGCATTCCTAAATCATTAAAATTTATTGCTTTTTCTATTCGTCGACAATTCAGATCATTCAAGTTTACTAGTACCATATTGATCGACATAAAATGATAAGGTTAAGCATTACTTCACTTAACCATAATTTTTTACAAATAAGAGGCTCCAGTTAAATATCAAACATTTTCCCTTACACATCAATAACTAACTCCTCACTAGTAAGGAATTCAAACCTGGTGAGAATTTTCAGTCTATTTACATATGCGTTAAAAGAAACAAGTCAACTTCATCCAGCGTGTTTGGACAGATAAAAGACTTCGCCATTTCTGCCTTTCAGAAGCGGAAAAACAAAAAGGGCGGGAAGCTCGCGCAGCGTTTAGAAATTTCGCGAATCGCTCAAGCATTTCTAGGTTATACGATTCATCAGGCGTGGATGGTTACGGTTCAAATATTCGTGAATGTACAGGAGATGTAATCGGGGAAAGTGACGGTGGGCCGAGTTCCATATTTTCTTATCGGGATATTCTTAGAACAACTTCTGCATTTTAAGAAAACTGTTTCTTTGTCTTTATCCCATATTCCTTTCCAGATTGGGACGCGAATGGGTATCGGTTTCTGTGCATTTCACCGAGGGGAACTGGTTTCCTAATGTTCTTCGCTTATTTCTTTTTCATCAATAAAATTGCAAAAGTGTTTCTTCTTTGCTTTGACTGTTCAAACGGAAACAAAATCTGTGCCTGTGTTCTCATCTCAAACTCAAACAGCACGTCGGCCGAACGCACGATCTGAAAACAGCTGACAGGCCAGGATTTGGCCAGGATTCATAATGAATTCTATACAGTGCATTAACGTAAATTCATCTCACTTAAAATCTGCCTTCTTGGCTTAAACTCATCCCACCTAATGCCTGCTTGGCATCATAATTCTTACTTGAGTAAAAGACGAAACGCATTCACATATATTAATTATTGTTAATTCATCGGGGGGTTGCTTTGTTCCCCTTGAAAAATCAACCAATTTTCAATCAATGACGATAATTACTTGATTAATTGATTACTCTTTCCTTTTTAAGGTTTCAATTTTCGACATTTTCATAATTCATATTTGATGTTTCATTTTACCAAAAAATTTTCAATATTCATTTTTAGACACTTATAAGTTACTTCATTCAACTAAAATTCTACTACCTTTCTCAAAGGAGATAATATATCAATAATCCATTAGTAAATAAATTATTATTTTATTACTTTGCAGCTTTTACACAAGTATTAGACAATTTATTACGATTAATTCATGTATTTACTT
>KK117600.1:916573-974565 GCA_000611955.2 Stegodyphus mimosarum | reverse complement strand
AAATCTCGCCAACCTATATACATGGGTAAGGGAGGTTATGCACTGAGTCCAAAAATTCGATTGTAGAATAGATTCTACAATCGAATAATAGATTCTGCACAATACGCTTTGACTAATTTGCAATGATATCTGTTTGCCTGCCTGTCTGCGTGTATGTCTATGGCGTTTTTTCGTTCACGGTAACTTAACTCTTATATGAAACTGTCAAAAAGTTTCATTTTTCGTATTGAAGGTTTCTGCATTCATATAAAGAGTTCCTTAGATTTTGGGTAAAACTGGACAACCGGAAGTGGTACTTTACTTAAAGCCCGTAAATGTTTTTTAAGGAAAGCTCCCATAAAAATGCTTCTCTATAAAATTATATAGAAATTTTGTAAAGCTTTCACAGAACAAAATTTTATAAAAATGTTACTTTGCAAAATGAATAACGCTTTTATACAGCGATACGCTGTAAAGATCTGCAAGGTTTTGCAAACTTTAATCAAAGGAAATTGTTAGTTTTCGATGTATATGGGATATAAGAAAGCAAAAATAAACGATTTTTATTTATAAATGTTGAATTCTTTTTGGATGGACTACTCATCTCGAAATGCGATTGTGTTGTTTCACTTTAATGCGCTGTTTCTCTTTTCATTCGAGTATGTTGCCATTCGAAAAAACGTAAGATATTATTCTTCCATATTTAAACTGTCTGTTATTAATCAGCAAACTATTTAAAAGCAACAGATGCAGTTCTTAATAGTATTTTTTTTTTACTTTTTTTATCTGATTAATTCAAATAAACATGCATTTAAATCATGAAATATCTCATTAAAACATTAAATATATTTATCGAATTACATTGCATATTTTTTCCTTTTTAAAATATACAGAAGATAATAGTAGTCTAAATGCATATTCATTTAATATCCTATAAAATGTTTCGCCGTTCCATCTGGGCCATTTCTATCGGTAATCTCTGCTGATAAACCATATCAATTTTAAGTGAGCCCTTTTGGGCGACCGTTAAAATCTGAACGCGCTTAGATTTTTTCCCTCCCTAGCTTAACGTTTTTTAATTTCTAAATTTATATAATAGTTTGTGCAATTTTTTAACACCATTGCTTATATAATATAAAAATGCAATCTTAAAAAAGCGTAAAATCAATTTAAACCATAAATTTAATTAATTAAATTAAATTTATGCAGTTAATTATAAAAAAACTCAATTCCTAACACGATAATACATAATACTCATCAAGATAAACCAACTCGTTACCCAACAAGACAAATATCTTCTTAATTTTTATTAAACTGTACTGTTATTTAAAATGTACTAATTTTTATTTAAAAAGTTTCTGAAATCAAATTGATATTGAAATTTTTTTACAGAAAAATATCACACCTGCTTCAGAAGCTTCCATGTCATGGTTCATTTTAAAATTTAGATTACAAAATTTTATTCTATAAAGAAACCTTAATGAATTCTTTGGGGGATTTTTATGACGCCTTTAAACACTCAAAAACCTTGTAACGTTCTACCTTCCTGCTGTTGTGTAGAACCTTGAGAGATAGTGATTGAACGCTAACGAAGCCTTAAAACTGCCCTTTATTAAACTCTTTAACTTATTTACAATGCGTCAACGTGACGCTAACATACTACGCCTCAACTTGGGCGGTAACTGAAACAGTAGGATCAAACTTAAGAGATATTCACAAATAGTAAAATTACACCACAGGGCTCATATAATCCTGTAACCTATAACGCGTAGAGGAGTCTAGTGGCCGCAAGATACTAGCGCTTAAGCCACGTCAAAACCAACAGTACCTGCCAAACAGAAGTTTGCGTATAAACACGCACGGCAATATCCCAGACTCCTTCTTTCTCTACTGGAACGTCGATATTTGTCTCTACGAACGTCCATTTGCATTTCTTGCGCGCGCTACTAAATTTAAATATTCTGTCACTGACAATTAGGAGAATGAAGGCTTATAGGAAAGTAACTTAAAATTAAAATTAACTGGTTATTTAAAATAAATATAAATCCCTACAACCTTCTATAGGGTCTTTCGTAAAAAAAATTGAGCAAGGAAACTTGTTTAGAATTCTTTAGGATTACAGCGCAATTTAATGAAACTGGACTTGATAACTTAGTTCCATTATTTGACTCTATATATTACTTAAGATTCTATGTAAGATACCATTCTTTTGAAACTGTAAAAAGTTCATAGAATCTCTGCAGAAACCTGTATAGAATTTTTAAGCATATTTCTAGAGAACCTTTTTTACGTAACTCTATAGAAGTTAGATATAAAATTTTGTAGAATTCTATAGAAAATCTCTGACTTAATTATATAAAATTAAGCCATAATTATAAAAGATTCTAAAGAAGTTTAACACCGGAATTTTTATAGAATTCTATAAGACATTTTCGTAAGGAGTGATTCAGAGAAGCTTTTACTAAGTGGTTTACCATTTTTAAATGCGCACAACACTAAAGCACAGAAGTGCAAATTAAATACAGAATGAAGCGGCAAGTGTTCTTCATGCCCTGTTAGCTCGCTTCGCTTTAAATAAATTGGTTTACCACATTGGGGGTTTTTAAAGCTCGTTTACTTTCTTCGGTTGAGATCTTCTACTAAAGGTGACGCTGGAAAAATTCCTTGTATTATTAAAAACAAAGAAAGAATTGACAGAAATCCCCCTCGTTTGCTTCGTAACATTAAGAACTGCTGGAAGGTAGACAAAGACTTTTCATATCGATCATATGGATGTTGCTGCCTGTAATAATCTGCTTCCATGCAGAAAAATGGCTAACTCCGATAAAAAGTCAGCTTAGATTTTCATCTCCCTGCTATGCTTAACGAGTAAGGAAAAGAAGAAGAATGGAAGAAGAAGAATATATTTCATTTAAAAAAATGAAAGGCAAATAAGCGTGACCTGCCTTCGATAATTTCTTTATTTGTTCGCTTTTTTTATTATCGAATAATAACGACATCTTCGTCACTTCCTCAACCAGTTTAAAGAAAATAAACAATAAATAAATTTTATCAAATCAAATTCCATTGGCGTTTCCAGAATCCACTATAATGCTTTATTGGATGTTTTTAAAATTCCTTCTGTTAGCTCACACTCTTCTTGTTCAAATTTTCAATCGTTAATAAAATACTTTTTATTCATCCACTCAAGTTCAAATACATATTTTAAACTTATAGTGAATGACACTTGATGCTAATACAATTCTTTCACATATAAAATTTTGTTTAATTTTTAATTTAAATTTTTATTTTAAATTTTTTGTTGATCTAAGTAGGAATTGACTTTAATTTTTTTTATTTAACTAATTATTAATAAATTAATTTTCAATCATTAATAAAATACTTTTTATTCGTCCACTCCAGTTCAAATACGGTTTTTAAAATTCGTAGTTGAACTTTTTTCTTTTGTATTTTAAAAATTCTTCTTTGTTAACTTAAGTAGGAATTGACTTTTAAAAAAAAATTATATTACTTGTTTGTGTGTACAGTACTGCTTTGAGTGCATCATGTTAAAACTGAATAAATAAAATATAAAAAGATGTTAAAAAATTGTGCAATCGGATCCTTCGTGTACTTTATACTGTCTAACTTACGAAAGTTCTGTAAATAGATATCTTTGCAATGTAGAACGTGCATGTCTATCAAAAAATAAATATCGTAGTTTCTTAAAAATGAAAATTAAATGCAAACCAGAAGAAAATGAAACTGAAGGTTTTATATATCGTATTTCCTTGCATATATTTCCGCGTTTTTTTTAACAAATTTTATTTCTTAAAAATCCAAAGAAGAATTAAATGCGAGTCATTTAATTTTCGAAGAACGCAGATACAATAAGAACATGACAAATAAAAAGTAGTTGAGGATAAATTGCGGTTAACTATCACAATATTATTTCTTTAAAAGAACCTACATTCCAAAAACAGTATATAGTAATATTAACATTATAATACACGAGCGGACATCTAATGGTTATTCGGTCAGAAAGGGCTTCTACTCACTTCCCTTATAACCTCAGGAATAACTAACACGGATGAATCGTGATCGCAGTTCCCAAAAGTGACATAGGAGAAAGGAAAGAATATGGGAGCTAACAAAAAACCTAACTTTCGAAAGGTCGAACACATCTTCAATCTGTAAAGCAACTTTCAACTGAAAAATAATTAACAGAAGTAAGGTGAGATCACAGATTCGGAAAGTTTCTTAAGTGTGAGAATACTTGCGACGTCTGCATAGCAGTTAATTAAATGTCTTTATTCGTAAAGTCATATAATGTACAGACTAAATGAGAATTATAGATTCCGAATTCTACGACCGTACTTATGCTAAAATGCAAGTCAATAGAGAATCACAATTTCTTTCTTTCTTTCTTTCTTTTTTTTTTTATTTAAAAATAGTATCTATATTCGCATCTGGAAAAAAAAAAAACTAACCTGCAGTGTTTAATAAATTAAAATTTCAGTTTTGAAAGCAGTTCAATTTTAAGATGGACTTCGCGGTTTCAGAATTTCTTTACCCACAAAAAATTAAAAATAAACACAAAATACATTATCATTTAAATAAAATTGGGGAAAAAATTCATACTTAATCTTTTTAGCATCAAGATTCTCAATTGTTTTCCCCCTTTAATTAGTTAACTTTTAGCACCGAGATCCAATGTTGCGAAAGCACAATATATCGCGACACATACACATAAAATGAACCTTTAAATTTCAGACTTCAAATCGACATATCAAACGAGAGTTTACCATAGCATACAGTGGCACCCAAAAGTGTTCGTACACTTATGATTTTCATTGAAATAGGACTCTGTCCATTAATTAAAAGTAAACTTTCTGAATGAGATTTTAAAAATAAGATCTATAATCTATTCGTAACAAAATTACATGAAATATTTTTAAAATATAGCGAAACTTTATTTTCAAGAAATTAATAATCAAAAGATGACAAACATTTTATCTCGCAAAAGTCTTCGTACACTGAAATATTTTTTAATAAAATCAAAATTAAAATTATCGTTTGCGCTTTTTTTAATTTTTGCATTGTGGTGGCATTTAAAAAATCGTTTGCTTTAGTTTTTTATTGTTTACTTCATAATATTCTATTTATTATTGAAAAATGGGTCGCAATCGTAAAGAAATTACAAACAGCATTCGAAAATTGATAATTTTTCACTATGGTAGTGGTAAAGCAATTCGAAATATCGCTAAATTAGTTAATTTATTCCATTCTTCAGTGCAGTATGTGATAAAACGCTTTAAAGAAGAAAATCGAATTGAAAACAAGGTAAGAAAAGGTCGATCGAGAAAGTTAACTAAACGTGATGAGAAATTTATTATTAGAAAATTTGTGAAAAACCCACGTTTGAGTGCTGTAAAAGTTTCTGCAGAATTTAATTCAAAGTTTTCTACTTCAATTTCACCTGAAACTGTTCGACGAGTTCTCAGAGAAGCTAGATTACATAGGCAAAAAAAAAATTTTTTTTAGTGGGCAAGACAGAAAGCTTAGGCTTTCATTCGCATACTCGATGATAAATACACCCGAAACGTACTGGAATAATGTCCTATTTGCTGAAGAAAGCAAATTTAACATTTTTGGTTCCGATGGTCGAATAACTGTATAGAGAAAAAAAAAAATGAGGAACTTCATTCTAAGAACTTAGTTGGAACAGTTAGTTGGCGGTGGAGACGTTTCTGTGTAGGGGTGCATGGCAGCATCAGGACTAGGTAATTTGGTATTTATTGATGGCATAATGAATCATTTAATATTTTAAGAGACAATTTAAAATTATCAGCCCAAAATTTGGGTATTGGAAGCAACTTTATTTTTAATCATGGTAACGATCCTAAGCATACGGCTCTCAACGTTCGCCTGTGGTGTCTCTATAGTTGTTCACAGGTTTTGAAAACACCACCTCAGTCGCCAGATTTAAACCCCATGGAATACATTTGGAAAGAACTGGAGGTTAGAGTACGAAAATACGACATCAAAACGAAAAGCGAACTCAAAAGAGTCGTGATGGAAGAATGCATGAACATTGATACAGAAATTACAAAAAAAAAAAAAAAAAGACTAGTAAAATCTATTTCCAGACGTTTAAAAGCTGTTGTGGATGCTGAAGGATGTTCTCCTAAATATTAATTTAACGAAAAATGGAAACATTTACTAATATGTCAAGATCTTTTTGAAGTGTACGAAGACTTTTGCGAGATAAAATGTTTCTCATTTTTTTATTATTAATTTTTTAAAAATAAAGTTTTGCTATATTTTAAAAATATTTCGTGTAATATTGTTACTAACAGATTATAGATCTTATTATTAAAATCAGATCCAGAAAGTTTACTTTTCATTAATGGATAGAGCACTATTTCATTGAAAATCATAAATGTACGAACACTTTTGGGAGCCACTGTATGTAGCCATAATAAAACACTTAACTAATCATCTGCCATTAAACTTCAATATTATCTATTTTTTTAAGAATACTTTTTCAAAATTGACAAAGACAAGAATTGAGAATTTTAAAAGATGTAATTGTTAGTTGCGTTTACATCTTGTGTATTGGTACAAAGTAAATTAGTATTTGTACTCATTTAAACATACACAGTAGCTCACATTTGTTTTCGGGCACTTGGGTTTTACAGCATAAAATTGCGACAGAACGCTTAAATTATAGTAAAGTACTCTGCCGTTGGGTATCAAAAATTATTGTCAAATCAGGCGGCAGAATTTTATAAAGATGAAATTTAGAAGTTGGTCGTATGATACGATAATTGCCTTTATGAAGGTGGAAATTATGTTGAAAAGTATTTGGGTTTGTGGTAATTTAAACGTTAATTTATTGCATAAAAGTGCTTATTCTGATAATATTGAAGGCATAAAAGTGTTTACATCAGTGTGCATAAAAAATGTAAATTGAGGGCCAGGCATTCATGTAAAAATAAAATCGTTAAAGACGGTTTCCTTGCATTTATGTAATATAGACGGTGTTTACATGTTTAAAGAACGATTTCGGGGACCTTTAACTAATGTTTAAAATGTAAGGAGTCTTTTTTTAAATGTTCTGATAATTTGATAGTCTTTCTTCTTTACTATAAGCCTGCATTCTAATCTCCACAGTAGAAGGACTTTTTGAAAAATTTCCAGAGCTACTGATTTCCTTTCCTCTTCCACTACTTCCCAGAGACGATCCATCGTGGCAAGTTTGTGCTTCGAAAGGTTTGTTTTATTAATTATGGCAAAGCGCTTGAGGGCTATCTGCCTTTGGGGAGGACTTGAAGAAATTGGCTCGTATGCACTTTATACATGGAGAAAACCAAGAAAACGTCCATGCAACCAGCCCGTTCGCCAAGATTCGGACCGAACTACCAGTGTTCAGCGACTTAATTGTTCGGCCGCTGGTGAGCTTTTGCGCTTAAAGAGAGATCTTTTTAATAGACCAAAGACACAATATTCCATAAGGCAACGCCAAGGGACTTAGCAGGAATATATTGAAAAGTTATACATGCAGTACTTGCATCAGTTCTCCCTTTTTCAAGGAATGCGGTGGTACTTTTCGAAGTATCACTAGTCGCTTTGTCTTGATGAAGTTTTACTCCTTGAAAGTCATTAGGATAAAGAAATTTAATTTTTTTTTTTAAATACAGGACATAAAATTCTCTTGCTAATGCATTGAGTTGATTTTAATATTTTTTCCACTCCATTTTTGAATTTTTAATTTCCCATTGGAAGAGACACCTGTTGACAGCTGAAAAGAGTTGCTTTTTAAAATTCTTTGTCGAAATCTTTATATAAATGTGTAAATCGCCTCTGTATCAAAATGATACTTAAAAACAGGCGTCGTAAATGAATGATAGATTGGCTACAGATTTTGGTTGGAGTGAAGAACGTTCTCCGACTAGCCTTTGGTTAAAATGAAATGAAAATACTAAAATTTAAATGAATCTTTCATGTCTTTAATAAAAAGAAATAAAAATACATGATTGTGAAGTTAACTGTAGGTAAGGTGCAAGTTTTCTAGTAAAAGGAAACAAAATTACATAAGCAAGCATACTATATAGGAAAAAAGTACATGGATTTGAAATTTAAAATTATAGCAAAATTCGATCTTAGTGTTGATTTATTGATGTTAATCTATTTCGAAAATGCATAAAAATTTTCCAGAAATGTTAGTTTAGAGTTAAATTACGCTTAATTTAGGACATGCAAATGCAATTTGAGAAAGAAATTGGTGCACTACTTACTGATCAAAACGTATTCTTATATTTTTCCTTGTCCTGTCTTGCAAATTGATTCATTTCCAAGGGCAGTTAAAGAAAAACATGATGTACAACGTCCACTAACGAAAAAATTTTCAGCTTTTCTTCCTCGATGCCATAATGCCAACAACAAATCTATGTACCTCGACACTGCTTCTGAGACTTAAGGTGTGTGACAACGATTGTTTCAAAATTCCCCAGCCTGAACTGGTTTCTCGAACTCGAAAAAACATCTTGGTCATATTACAACTAGTTAGGTGCGATATTTATCAACCTGGCCTGGATTTGTATTGCGGCTAGAATTTTAAGATTTAAATGTTGAAAAAAATATGCAAAAGATGAATACACACTACGGTTGCTACGAGACTAGCATAATTAGTTCTAGTTTAAAATGATAGAAGTTTTTTGCTGCGGTAAATCTTCTAACATCTTTCTTTCATAAGTAAGCGTATATCAGATTAATAAAAGATATAGAAAAGGAAAAAAGAAAACCTGAAAAGATTAAGATTCTAACATCGCACCAGAGGATTCGGTAAAGTTCTTTATGCTTTTTCTGAGCATTGCTGGTTACCTGTCTAGTCTTGGACTCTTTCCTGAAAACACACTTTTTTATTTTTAACTTATTGTGAAACATCACATATTTTTCGAACCTTACGCCACATAAAATTCAAGATGAAATAATAAATTATTTAAAAACAGCCAATTTTTAGCATTCCTATTAGTATTCCTGAAGTTGCCATACATTCTTTTTTATATTCCCTATATTTTTTCTTTGAAAACTAGCCGTTTATGCTGTCCGCCGCTTAAAACAGTTATCATAAAAAAAAAAAGTGCAGAATAATTTTACTGAGTCCAAATACTATCATTTCAAAAAAATATCTCATGATTTTAATACATGATAATTTAAGCCCATCACTTTAAAAAGTAGAAAAAATATGTTTAAAAACTGTGTTTATTGCTTTTAAATAGCTTAGTTTATTACTCAATAACATCCCCGATTAAATTTAAAAGCATCTTAGGCTTTACTGAATGGCAACACGCTGAGGCGTGGAAGATAAAAGTATTTATTTCCTCTCGCTGCAACGTCACTTTCATACAGTCTGTTGATTAAACCTGAAAGAACCCTGCATTTTTTCCGAATGGTAAGAGTCTCGCGCTCTGGAGATAAAGTTGTTTCATTTCGAACTGTAATGTCACTGCTCGTTTTCAAATCGCTGAATTTATTAATAAAAAATTCATTAAAGTTTTAAAAAATAAAAAAGAAATAATAAAACAAATTCAAAATTCAAAATTCGGGCTTCCGGGTGCTCATGTTCTGATGGAGGACTACTTTATTCAAAATTGGATGGCTTTTTAGGTACAGTCGCTTTTCATAGTGAGAGGAACATACCAACAAGTAAACAGACTCTTCGTTATTTATATTCTTTAAAGTTAGTACACAGCAATAATAGTTGGTGGCAACAATTTGAAAAGTGATACGCTGTTTATCGTGAATCAGTGCAAAATCTCATTTCGAGACTAATAGCCCTTCTTGAGCTAATAAATAATGAAGTGTTTACCATCATTAAGTAATTTTATGGTTTCTTTGGTGGATCTGACACGTTTCATGAGTAATAAAGGTATAAGTGATATAATACTGTAACACCTGGACCGACTTCCAAATAACGTTGTGATATCTGTTACCTGAATAATAGATGTTACGTTCGTTCTGCGAGGTGAAGTATCACTACCCAGAGTATGTAATCATTAAACAAACTGACACAGAATTAGAAATTCTTTAAGTTTATTCTACTTTATCACTCGTGAGCGTTTAAATTAGAACATACAATAGATTTATTTCCTCTGTTAAAAAGTCTTTTGATGCAAAAGCATAATGCATTTTACTTTATTTGGCAGTGCACAAAACACGCAGCTATTTCTAGACAACGTATTTCAATAGGAAAGCAAGATAATGAGCTAAAGTTATAAAGAGTAAAAACGTTTTAATACTCTAATATACGTTCATTAGCAAATTTCGCTTTTTCATATGTATATTTTTAAATAATGTGATTTTTAATGCGTAACATTTCTTTGCCTGTAATAACAGAATGCCTTCATTCAATTGTATTTTTGCACATAATATTTGATACTTAAGCACACAATGATCAGATTTTTTTCCATTCATTGTAATTTAAGTACTCCTATGTATTGTTTTCTTTTAAAGCAAAATCACAGAGGCTAAGTCAATGTTATAAAACGTAGACATTGTCGCTGAAGAGACTGTCAGAAACTTAATCAGAAGAGCCTCAAGTGCTAAATTAAATTTTAATACATCAAATGAAGAACAAAACAGCCTGTTATTAAGAAGTTACGACAACATGGTTAAACATTAACGGAGCTTAACAATTTATAGTATATCAACATTGCGGATATTGCTGGCTATTTGAATGCAAGAACATTTCAATTATCCTAGCAGAAATCTTTACTATTAATAAAATCGCACCTAAAATGGGGGGGGCGAGATTTCTATTTGATGGTCATAGCACCTAACCCCGTTATAATAATTTTACTATTGCAGCTTTAGGTTCAAGTTTTATTAATGAAAGTTTATTTAATTCAAGTCTTTCCTTTCAGCCTCTTTTGGCGATGAGGTGTAGATTTTGTGAACATCTTTTTTTGATCATCTAGATTTTGTTTCTCTTCAATTTAGTCATCAAACCATGCTTCCATTTAGGATACTTTCTTGAACTGACTGAAAAACCACAGAAGACCATATTTATAAAACGGGAAAAATCTAACCATTCCTATTAACTTCAAACTAATAACTAACTACTTCAGACTGATAAATCCTGCTTCAAACTATGCGAAAACGTCTGTTGTTGCTCGTGCTTACTTGTCTGACAGAGTCAGCCCAAGCCCACGAGAATTCTCGCATCAAAAAGCGCTAGATTACGCCTGTCGTTGGCAACAGCCATGAGCACCTAACAGGTGACAGTACGATTTGGCTCAGTTCCGCCCCCGATTTTGATAGAGAGCACCCCGGGGTGACGGGTCCGAGGGTCTCCCACCCTCTCCCGTTCCACCAAACCACATAAGAGGACTTTCGGCTCGCCGCATATTTAAAGTGCCGCCATGCCGCACCGACACTATACATTTACAAACATCCACGCCTTCTCCGGCATTCGAACCCGAGCCCTTCGGCACGCCCGTCAGCGACGTTAACCACTATACCGATTGAGTGGCGCGAAAAGAAACGTTTTGAGAAGGTTATTCTTAAACAAATAAGTCCTATTATCACTTAAAGGAATATAACTTCTTAGTATCAATATGGCTTCAAATATATACATTTGATGATTCATTAATTGTTTTGTGACATGGAAGCATCTGGAAACTGGATCTTCATAACGTATTCTCAGAAAGACCAACATTAGTAACAGTCTTTGTTCGATAGCCAGAACAGGTCAAAACTCTCACCCTCCTATTCGTAAAATTCTATTATTTACAGTAAAACTACTTGTCACTCAAAATCTACATACGAACACCTCATCGCCAAAAGAGGCAGAAAGGAAAGACTTGAATTAAATAAACTTTCAATAATAAAACTTCAACATAAAGCTGCAATAGTAAAATTATTATAACGGGGTTAGGTGCTATAACCATCAAATAGAAATCCCCCCCCCCCATTTTAGGTGCAATTTGATTAATAGTAAAGATTTCTGCTAGGGTAATTGAAATGTTCTTGCTTTCAAATAGCCAGCAATATACGCAGCGTTGATGTACAATAAACTGTTAAACTCTGTTAAAGTTTAACTGTGTTGTCGTAACTTCTTGATGACAGGCTGTTAATTTTCACATCTATATCATAACGCAGTAAGCCTATTTGTCATCAATAAAGCTTTATGTTGCAACCCTGCAAAATGTAAGACATTTATGTTTCAAATTCAATCCCGAAGTTCGGCAATACAACTTATCGCTCACAATATGTTTGCCTTTCGAATTTAATAAACAAATTCAGTGATTTAAAAGAAATGTGTTGCCTTACCCGAATTAAAATATTTATCTTCAGCGCAGCAGTGATTTGTCGTTCAAGAAAGCATAGGATATTTATTTTTTTTTTAATTAACTATGTTATTTATTAACAAAAAAAGGAACTACGGGACTTAAGAGCCATAAACACAGATTCCTTTCAATAATTATTAATTACTAAATGGACTTGTGAAATGACACTAGTTGAACTCATTTAAGTCGTCTATATATGTAAAGAAGACTGAATGTCCGTTTATGTGCATGTAATTAATGCAAATCTACAATTTTTATTTCGATCTTGATGAAATTTGATACATTTGATGTTTAAACAAAACAAAACAAAAAAGTAACTTTCAACATAAGATTTTAAAAAACCACTCCACGTGGTCCTACTGAGGTAGGACTCCTTATATTAAAACTTTGCGCTCACGTTGCCACTGCTGCGTTCTCGTATTAGTTCTTACAAAACTGTTAGATGATATCGTGTGCGTTTACTCTTTAGAACAGCACTAAACATTCCAGAACGGTGTAGAACTTTTAAAGCAGAATGTAAGTGAGCCTCTACCAGTTTTTCACGAATATTTCGAAAATGGTGAAGAGATGGACCAAGTGGATGGTCATTTTCCGAAATTTGATTTCCGAAAAAAGACGTAATAAAACAAGTACTGTTCCTCACTAAAGCCGTTACATGGCGCCGTGTTAGTTTTACACTCTTTTACAGGTTTAGTCGAGCTTAATGAAATTTGTGCAATTATGCTTGAGTCAAAATAGGAGGAAAATCCCTGTCTGCCAGTGATTTCGAAAAATTTATCCCCATTCCCTTATATCAAACCATCTGTGTAAAGCCCGGGTGACGCCGGTTACTTCGTCTAACGGTCTTTAAAGTGGATGTAAGTGTAACAAAAGGATCTCCCAAAGATCATCTGTAACGGATTACAAGAAACATGGATAACCAATGTTTAATTTGATGTGTCACACGTAAGTATGTGCCAATTAAACTATTTTGTGTAGCAATTTGAAACAAGATAATTCTTTTTAGCTTATTCTGCAGATTGTACTTAGTTCCTTCTCATCATGAATCCATCATCAGTATAAAGATGTGAAGGATTGAATGCTGTGCATTAAGGTGAATAAAATGAGTGGCCATCTTTAATGACTGAACGTTTCTTATCTTTCTCAGCCTGATCGAAAGGTCCTCATTTGTTTTCATCTGTGAAAAGAAACTGTTTGCATACAAATGTAATTCCAAGAAAAATAATTATTCTTAGCTCAAAAATTCGTAACTGGTTTATCGTTTGGCAAGTACGAATGGATAAATTTAATTAAATTCCTTTATGGGTTTTCTGGTGCGCTTTTCCCGATATTTTTTAATGGAAACAAAAATAACATAAACTTCAAAAATCAAGTAGTTCTATAAACTGGGACCTCAAATATCATAAATCTTTAAATTTTTGGAACACCGTATTTGCAATAAATACAGGATTTAAATGCTTTAGCGGGCCGCGTAAAACGGCTTCGGGAACCATATGCAGGCCGTTACTGCCAGTTTGAGATCACTAATATATATAAGGACAAAAAACTGAGAAGCAAGTAACGCGTCCGGATAATTTTATATGAAGCGCCCAAGTGGAGCCGTGAGTGAGCCGGAGGCGCCGTATTTTTGCGGTTGTCCGGCAATATTCGAATCAGTCAAGCAAATAAGTTTCCTTCTTACAGCACGACCGTCTTCAAGCAGTTTATTATATATATAAAAAAAAGTATAATTCTGCTTAAACTCCCCCTTATTCCAAACTTTTGACACTTATGCTCTGCTTTCAGTTTTATAAAACAAATGAGCTTAGTTAATTTCAGTTAAATAAAATCAGTCTTGAGTCTTTACACTATTAACTCTTTTGAGAGCCTTTTAAGAATTCAAAAAGCTGTGGCGATGAAAGAAAAGAATGTTCCAAAAATTAGCCCAGAAACTCTATGAACATTCCAAAGGATGTATAGCTCCTAAAGGAATTTATGCATAAAAATAAATAAAGATGGAATTGTTTTCTTCAGATTTATATTACTGATATATTCAATCTTAAAATTTTTTAGACCCATTATCGAAAATAAAGCTCTGCTGGTAATAGTGGAATCGAGGTTTCCTTTTGTTTTAAGAAAGTAAAACAATAAAGGTTATCTGCCTCAACTCCACCTATTGAAAGACAGCATCCCATGGAATAAAACGCAAAAATCTCGTATCTCTACCACCAGCTTCTGCAAGAAACTTTCCTTCTTTTAAGCGCCTCTACTCGGCAAAGTTATTACAGCTCCGAACGTCTATTCCTTAGTAGGATTTCAACTCAAGTTCATTGCCTTAGCAGCAAGCTTGCACAACAGTCCTTAATTTGCGATTCCTCGCACCTGATTGATGAACTGAAAACATAAACTTTTTTCATCATACAGAGACAGGGGCTTCGCTCCCGGCACTTCAGAAAGTTTGAGATCCAAAAGAGCTTCCTCTGACCACCATATTCAGCCTGTCAAGCTTTTGAAGCAGGAAACACGAAACATCAGTGGTGCCCTTATCGAGATTCGCGCTTCGGATCTTCCGATTGCCAGCCATTTGTGTTATCACTTACACCAAAATAGCACGCAGTGGCGAAAATTCCTTGCAGGGCTGCCTATTGATTTCTTCATATTCATAGGATGTGCTACCGCAAACAACGTTATGGCCTTGAAAAATCCACAAATCGTCGTTTTCTTTGCCCGTCATAACACAGCAGAGACATGTCATCGAACTATCTAGTAGTTAATAAGTATGTTCGTGATGGCAACTCACGAAACATTTGGCGTTCCCTTCCTCCCGCTCTCGATGCGAGTAAACTCCGCCCTCCTTCCCCACCCACCGGAGTAAGTAGGAAAACCTTCTGCTTCATTGACCAGCAATAGTCGAGGATAGGAAATGGATTCACCCAAATGAGCTCACGAACTTTTCAATAGAGGCTTTCTGAAATCTAACCATTTCATCGGAAAATAAAGGGTCCATCATCCCAGGGAATTGAATGGCCGCAAGCTTAATTCTTTTATTTATTTGGTATTTGGGGTAAATGACCTACACGCAAAGAGTTGTATATAGTTGTCGTTCTGAAATATTGGGGTACTCGTTACGTACAAGGAGACAATAAGAAAATGACAGGGTTTTAAGAATATGATTTCAGAAAACTGTTAAATATATCAAAATAATTAAGAGAAAAAAAAATCCTAGTACATGTTTGCAGTTTTCTTCTCACCTTAGAACATTTCGAGGTTTTTTTCCGTATGTCACACAGCAGGCTGTTGAAATAGTGTTCCATGTGGTTGCAGCTCTTTGGAATGGCTTTTGTATTTCTTTATTGTAGTTTATTTCTCATTTTATTTTTACGGACGACAATGCTCATCCACCTAGGGTAATCCGGTGGATTATTTTCTGGAAGCTGAAGACATTAAACTAAAACCATTGTCCTAAATCTAGGTGGTATTAACTAGAAGAGGCATAAAACGTTGTATAATCTGGACAAGTTTGCAACGAAATTGACACTTTGAATAAAACTCAGACCACCACAAACAAAGGTCTGAACTAAATGTCATCGAAATTGCTTCAATGATGTTTCACCCACGAAGAATATACGCGAAGTGCTGTTCACTCTGGACGAGCTTGTAACAAAATCAGAAACTGTATAAACTTCTAACAGAATTAGGAGAGTATGCCTGAAAAATATCAAGGATATTATATGCAAAGATCTAAATTCGGATATCACAAAATGCTTTAGTGCTTTAACCAAAAAAGGAACTTGAAAATAATTTTATGATGACAAACAGTTTGGCGTTACCGAGTTTGACCGGCCTCCAGTGAAACCGGAACTATGCAGTACTGTATAAGCTAGTGGTCTCAGACTGAAATTACATTCAGCCCCGAATGCACAATATAAAAGCAATTGATCGAGCCCAAAATTTTTGTTTAATAAAACTGTAGTTTTTGGCTGACAAAATAAAAATGTTTGCTAAATATTTGCCAAGACATGCATGAACAATAATAATATCACAAAGGGATAAATACAATGTTGTGTTTATTTTCTATTTGAAATCCGAAGTTTGTCGCTTATAAGACATTTTTTTTTTGGTTACATTTTGTAGTTCAAATTAAAAATCTTAATTAATTTCTAGACTGCCATTTATTTCAAATAATTGTAGCATATTTAATTAATCACCGATTCGATTATTTTAATTTAAACTTAAAGGAAATGTGAAACCCTTATAAATTTTCTGAGAAAATTTTCCAAGAGGAGCAAAACTTGAGAGTAAGTAATGGAAAAGTCTATTTATTATTAATTTTTTTTCCGATGCATAAATAAAAGTACAAACATGTGTATATAAATAATAGTAAACTTCTTTATTTCTTATTGGAGTTTCATACTTGATGCTGTTTCAATTCTGATTAAGCCTTGAAGAAAAATTACTAGAAATTATCTTCATCACATATTGCAAAAGCTCATCGGTCCATCGGGCATTTTTGTTATAAATTTTCATCTGTGAAAAAAAGTTCTTCACGTATTTCCAAACAAAACGATTATTCTTAGTGAAAAAACTAGTAACTGAGCATACTCCCCCCCCTTTTTTTTGACAAATACGTGCAAATGTTTATCAAATCTGTATTTTCAAATGTTTGACTGAGATTTATATCACAATATAAATTAAATAGCTCCACATATAGATTTTCTGGGTCACTAATCATACGTCCATTTTTAATGGTAACGAAAGTAATCTAAATTCGGTCTTCAGGTAACTAAAGCTTTTAAATCAACATCGTATTTGCAACAAGTACATATTTGAAGTGTATTCTCGTGTTGCATGCGGACTTCAGGACTGCATGCGGACTTCAGACCACTGGAATAAATCTTCAGCAAAATCGGTATATAATGCGCAAATGCTGCATGAACTGTTTAAATGGCTGATCCTGAAACGCAGCACAATAAGATGTTATACAATCCATTTTGTGCACGTAAAGAACAATTAGTGATTATCATCCATCAAGAACAGATAATATGGTCACCGCATTCTTGCAGAGAGTAATTCCGATAATTACAACTTTTTTCATTCTAAAATATTTCAAAATGCAAAAAAGGAGTTTCGAAACATTGTTGCCAATTTTTTTTTCGTTCTGTTTCGTTCGCTGCGTTCTTAATGGTAGAAATAGATGCTCCATCATGCTAACGGAAGGTTTTCTAAATTTTTTTCTGTGTCACCTACTCACTGAAATCATTGCCTTCAGCTCTGATAGGATGATCCGAGGCATGCGGCCTTCCGAAAAGTTTATGTCGAGCAACTAATCACTCAGCTGTTTCTGAAAGGACAGCAAGCTCACTCAACCGGTTTCATGCTCAGGGTTGAAATAGGAAAGCAAAAATAAAATACGCGATTAGAATAAAATTCTATTGAAGGAAATATTAAAAAATTCAGTGACTGATGTATCTAAAGGAGTATGAAGATTTATTCATACTACATACTTGATTCTTCTTTTCCATACTTCATACATTCATACTCCTTCCCACTCCATACTTCATTCTTCTTCGCTAAAATTCATACTCCATACGTCATATTTCATACCTTATTCTCTATACTTCATTTTTCTCCAAACTTTATACTTCATATCTTCATAATCTATATTTCATAAATTCATACTCCAGATTTCATACATTCATAATCCTTCATACTCATACTTCAGTTATTGATTCATTCATTCATTGAAGTATTCAGTGATTGATAAGTATGATGAAGTTTTGCATTTCATTAACCTTTAATTAATTTGCATGTCTCGAAAATTATGATAGTTCGAAATCATAATTTTAAGCCCAAGTGACTGTAAATGGTTATAGAAAATTTCAGATTTTGTGTTTATCGAAATTCGGATTACTTAGTTTTGATAAAGCCTCATCGTTTCATGATCATTTCGTAGCAGGTGTACGAAACGCAAGCATTTTCAATGATTCTGTGATTTAGTTTGCTTTGAAGTTATGCAATCTCGTCTCCTCTTTGTAAGCTTTTAGTTCATTCTGAGCAGAATTTTGTCATCGACTTTTAACCTACTTCTTGATAAGCTATTGAATTCATATTTGTACAGGCGCTCTTGATCGATGATAATGCAGTGTGGTGAAGCGATTTTATCAAAATTCGATTTAGAAACTTGTATGAAAATCGTAACTTAATTTCCGAATTTTTATGAAATTCTTGAAAATCGCTCTATTTTTGACTATTCGGTGTTTATTTATGATTTTAAAATTTCAACATCTAAAAATGTATCGGATGTAAAGTTTTGAAATTTTTACAGATTACAGAACAAACCTTTCGCTCTTTTTTAAAACAAGAATGGTTTAAACAATATTCATTGAGCAAGATTTTACATTAAAAAAAATAAGCAGTGTTACAGTCTGAAACAGACGGTGAAAAAATGCGTTTCTCTCTAAAAAGGAAAAAAAAAATGTTTCTGAGTTTTCCATCTTGGCATACGTGATGACGAATTAGCGATATTCGTTTTTCTCATTTTAGTTTCAAGTGAAATGCTCTTTGTAAGCATTCTTACCAATCTACTTTCTGAAACTGAATGTCAAAGCGATTTCTTCATTCTGTGCATGATGTTCAGTTATTTATCTGTGTTTCATAATTTTCTTAAAATTTATTACTAATGTTTTAATAACCACTAAAAATTTCATCATTGATAACTTGAAATCAAGTCACCCCACTTCCCCGCCCCCCAAAAAAAGAGAGAAGAAAAGAACTTGCATTAAAAAGGGGGTTTTATACAATAAGCTTTTATTTAAAATGAATGTGATATTAATGAATTACAAACAGAAAAATAATTTATCATGTAATTTAATAGGCATAATAGGTTAAATAATTTTATTTACAGAATTCATCTACGATTTCATAAAGCGGATGAAAAAAAGCGTGGGAGCCTAATTAGCGAAATTTATTCATTTAAATATCAAATGCGTAAGGCATTATCTTTTTTTAATTTTCTATTTATTTAATTGCATTATCAAATGTATAAGTCATTATATCTTTTAATTATCATGGGCACCCCACGTTTTCATTATTTGCGAATTAAAATTGTAGATGAATCCTGTAAATAGTCCTGTGCTTTATTCTATTATTCCCATTTAAACAGTATGATAATTTATGACTATTTCTATTTTCGGTTCGTTAAATATCAGATCCGTCTTTAATAAAAAACTTATTGTATAAAACCCCTTTTTCTTAGTTGTAGTTCTATGCAATGCTTTGTAGTATGTCTGAAATATTTTTTTAGTTGGGTTTCCATTCTTATTACATCCTATCACCAGCTGTAAGCTATGAAAATTAAAAAAAGAGTTCGCGTTTTATCTTATAGAAACACTTCATCTTAAAAATATTTAGTATATGAAGCATTTTAGCTTTAAAAACACTTCGCAAAAACACCTTTATCATTAAACACTTTATCTTTCAAAACAAAAGTGCTTCTATCTTTAAACACTTTTACCTTATAAAAAGTAAATATCAGTCTAATAAACCGTGTTACATTTTAAAGAAATTGAAAATACAAATTATTGTGAATAAGCAAGAAATTTTAAAATAAAAAAGCCTTTAAAATTTCATAAGGTATTTCTCCCGCCTTCTTCGCATGCCTTCGTGGTGTAGCGGCCAGCACACTCGACGCGTAACCGAGAGGTCCGAGGTTCGATTCCCGGCGAAGACGTTGCTCATTTTTCATCTCTTCTGCTTCTAAAAAAACCTGATGTCCCTACAAGTGGCGCCCGAACTAAAAGGTGGCGGATGATGATTCTCCACCACCACGATTTGGCGACTGGGACCCCTAATCCCAGTCGCCCTTTAAAAAGGGGAGTATATAAGGTATTTCTCCCGCCTTCTTCGCATGCCTTCGTGGTGTAGTGGTCAGCACTCTCGACGCGTAATCGAGAGATCCGTGGTGCGATTCCGGCTAGAGCTGTGCTCATTTTTCACATCCCCTGCTTCTAAGATATTTAATGTCTCTACAATTTGTTAAATAAATAAATAAACTCACTAAATAACGAGTGTATTTAATTATGCGGCGCAAGTTATGTCAGAAGCTTCCACACGTTGTTTTGTTCTTCTCTTACATCAATTTATCTTCTAGAAAGCTCAAGGGCCGAACGATGATTTTCCAAAAATATATTTTATATAACGCTTAAGATTAAATTTTCTTAAAGGCTTCAAATTTAAGAGGATTGTTGTTAAATCTGAAATACACTGTAAACAAAATTAACGGTTAATGAGAGAAATGAAACGTAACTGATACTTAATAAAAAACTATTAATAGAAATTTGAACAAAAGCTTTAGTTAACATAAATTACAACGTCTGGCAGTTGATTATTCGCAAAATATTGAAATTAAAACTAAATTTATAGAAATTGGAAAATAATGAAAAATTTAAATTCCCTCGGACAGATATATGATTTCACAGACTTTACCAATGTGCTGATCAAGTCTTCTAGAATTGCACGTCACTCTTCTAAAAGTGCACTTTTCAGCTCCTGGAGGCGCCCTAAGGCGAACGAATTTGGCGCCCTAAGGCATCCCACACATGCTCAGTCGAGTTCAGGTTCGCGTGAGTAATGTGGCTAATCCATTGGAGTGATATCTTCTGTTTGCAAGTATTCTGACACCACATATGCTCGATGAAGCCGAGAATTGCCATCCATTAAAAAACCTCTGGGCCAACAGCTCCCCTAAACAATAAGTTAAATTGTTTAACTTATAATTAAGTTAAACAATTAATAATTAAGTTATTATAATTATTAAATTGCTTAACTTATATTTTAACCCCAAGTTAAATTGAGGTTCCACTACCTCGTCCATATATCTCCGAGCGGTTACAGAACCTCCTTGAAAGATATGCAGAATGGTGTGGCCATTCCTCATTACTCTTCCACAAAACTATTAACCGCGGTTGCGGAAACGGGATATTTCATGGACAAGGAAAGGCAAGTGCATATTCCTTCCTCTGCCCAGATCAAAACAAGTCTAGAGTAACTGTTCAGAATATATCTGGACTTGCCAGTAAACAATACTTGGACCCAGTTGTCTTGGCTCCATTGAACATGACGACGGCACCAGTTTAAAAGGTATCCTCTGAAAGCTGGAGTGAGTGGAATACAAACCATTGGTTTTATTGCATATAGTCCAACCTCGTTACGCCTTCGTGCAGCAGTAGAACGACTGATTCGAGTTCCTGTAGCAGTCTGCAGGTCTAAAACCAAATCTCTTGTATTCGCTTCGCAGTTTCTTCGAGCCGACAACGATAGAAAACGGACTTTTGAAGCAGTTGTTGCTCTTGGTCGCCCTTGATCAAGCTGTCTATCAACTGATGTAGTGCTTAAAAAGCGACTTTAAACTTTTAGCCACTTTGAGGGATATTCAGATATTGGGCAACCCCCCTATTCTATGTCTGCCCTCCCTCGATTCTTCCAATTATTCGCCACTTTTGACCTTCACTTAAATGATGCCTTTGAGCCGTAGCTACTGAATACTGATCACTTTCAGAAACAACATTTACTTTAAATAACACTACAGACTGGAATTCCAGCACGCATACATTATCAGTCACCGAATTTGCATGCTTCCGGTGTTGCGTATGCACAGAAGTACTGTTTTGTGTTCAATTGTAATTAATTAACATAAATATAATTATTTAACATTGGGCATTGTTTGCAACATTAATTTAGTGAGCATATTTTTTTATCTTTTAATTATATTATCTTTTAATTTTGATGATCAGTGTATACTGCACAGTCAAAAATCTGCTGCTAATGGAAGTTTTGTTCATCAACTTGAAAGCTCATTCAGACTAACGAAAAAGTTCAGTGAGTCATGTTTAGAAGAGGAGCATTCTAGTCAAAGTGCAATTAAGACACCCAAGATATGTGTATTTCTTTAAATAAACAGTGATTTTTTTGAAAAAACAAACAAACAAAAAGAACAAGGGTTTCGAGCAAACCCGTACAGTTCATCAGTGCTTTTTAACTGTTAGTTTAAGGTTAAGATAAGATAGGTTACTTGACCAATTTAAGGGTTATCTGTCTATGGGAAGGGATGTCTTCGAGGAATCGTCTGAATATTTAATGAACACAATATCCTGACACAACACCTCTTTTTGGGCTTTCAGTTCAATTCCTTTTTTTAAAAAAAATCCAGCCAATTCTGCACTTCTGTATACATATGACATTCTTCTGAAGATTCAAAGCATAAACAACTTATGAGTAATATTATTCTTTCTATCACTGACGAAAGTAAATGAAAGTCGTATGAGGCAATCTTGGAATCATGGTTCTGGATTGAGTTCTTCGAAAGAAGGCACTGAAGCGAGAAGGTAAAGTTTCTTGAATAAACAAATAACAATCTAAAGCATTCTTGCCGACGCCACGCAATTTAGAGATTATGGAAGAAAACCATGCGTTATAATTACAAACAACAGTTTCAATTAAAAGTTCGGTGTTTAGAAACTTTTCAATGAGAAAATAGTTCACGTCAGAGTTTAACTGTTTGAGCACTGTAAAATTTTCAGAATTTTAAATATCTCCATTAGGCAAAGAAATCTTTCTTTTTATGGTAATTGTAACTTTAGTAAATTTTAAACGAATTGATAATTTTACACACCTATTTTAATTAATTCAAAATATTTTCCCGAAAGATGATAACTTTTACATGGTTATGTATCAGAGATGATAACTACTTAGTTCGCCCTTTATGGAAAAGGTTCTGATAGTTAATTTTTATGCATAAAGAGCGTATTTCTCCCTCTTGGTTATAACTCGAACTTTCCATGAAAGTAAACTTTTTCTTAGCGCCGCTCAATCAAATTTATTCCACTTGGTTCGTTTTCCAAAGTTCGCTCAGTATTCTTGGATACCGATTTCTTAAAGTTTGTTTTTTACAAACCGAATGCGCAGAAGTACATAGGCGAAGCGCAAGTGATTTGACATGTATTTTATTAAATAAGATACATTTTATTCCTTTTATCATTCTTTCTTTTGCTAAATAAGAGGCAATTGAATTGGACGTGTGAAATGAAGATTTGTCCACATGAAGTTCAACTTGATGGATGCCCTTTCCACGTAAGGCTAGAAGGGATTCTTCTTAAGGAATTGATTCTAAAGTAATCCGTTGATAGTACAGGAAATTAATTTCGGCCTTACCTGAGATTCTTTTGAGTTTTAAATTGTAACAAAATCCTGCAACTACCATGAATCCTGTTGGGAACTTTCCTATACATTTACGAAGCCGTTTCGTATGGTCGTTTTCGTCAGTTGAACAATAGAAAATTGATCTTTTTTACCACTCTTAAATATACCCATGCCTCGTCATTTGTTACCTCTAATTTCCATTTAGTAACTAAGTATTTTTCAAATGATTTTCTACAATTTGTTTTTCTTTCCTCAACAAGCTTTGGCAAAAGCAGATGAACTTTAGGTTTAAACACCTCTTTTAAGCTTCAAATCTTTATGAATGACTTTACACAGCCAGACCACATTCCAGTTCCTATACGTTGGATTTTTGAGTCGGTGGATTTTTTTTTCTTTTTTTTCAGGATAACAGACTTCACTTTTGCGGCCACTTTTTCATTTTTACTTTTAATCTAATTCTTTTTCCCTTTCAAATTTAATATATTAGAAATACCTCGATTTTTTTCGTAGCTTTACAAAATGTTGACACGAAAACTTTTCTTCGGGGAGTGCATTAACGTAACCTTCGAGTTTTAGGAGCCATTTCCAAAATAAATCTTTTAATCTGCCTTCCAGTCAAAACAAAACAGTAGAAGACGATTCTTTTGAAAATGCCGAATCTTTATCTCAAAATGCTAACGAGAAAATTTAAGCAGAAAATGTTTTCATAAAGTGTGAAAGACCTTCTTTAGCTTTCCGTTAACTGGCTTGGAAACTTTCAGACGATTTTCCGATGAGAAATGTATTGTTTATTGATTCGAAAGCAATAGCTATCATCGGTGTCCGCTGCGAAACAAATCGACATTTCTATCATTTGCTTGCATGTGAACAGTTAAAGGCAAGTATTTAGAAGATGTGAATAGCAGAAGAAGTAATAAGACATTTATCATAGTTCAATATTTCATTCTACCTGTACGTACTGAGATTAAAAACATCCTAATCGGAGATTTACCAGACTCTGGGGCATTTATGTTTGCTACGATACCATACATTTATCATCTACGCCAGTGGGCTCAAACTGACCCCGAAGCAATTTCATGCCGTCCGTTAATGCATCTCAGTTTTGCTGCAAATACGGTGTTTCAAAAAAGATTTCAAGATTTTAGTTATTTCAAGTCCGAATGTAGCAAATTAATTTACAGAGTGATATAAATCCTATTGAAAGATTTAAAGATACAGATTTGATTATCTTCTATTAGCATTTCAGTCAAAAAATAGATATGCTCAGTTAAGAATTTTTGCGCTAACAATAATCACTAATCCATGTCATTTCTGGTCATTTCTCTCCGAGACTATAAATTTAATGAGAATCGTAATGTCATCAAGAGTGAAGCTGTAACAAGAAATAAATAAGTTCATAATTATTAACATAAAAGTATGTGTATTTTTCTTCATACGGCAGAGAAAAATTTGATAAATAGGAGAGAGTAAGTTGTTAGTATTTATTCTCTCAAGTTTTGTCCTACTTTGCAAATTTTCCCTGAAAACTTCGAAAATTTCAGAGAATGAATTCGTGTTTCCCCTTTTCCACGAAACTAAATTTGACAAAATGATTTTCATTATTAATATACCACACTAAAATTTTTTTTACTTTTAGCCGAGCATATTTGCTTATGTATGTTTCTGTATTCAATGATTTCATGGACATAAATAACTGCACACAAAAACTCATGGGTGGGAAGGTAGATTTGAAAGTTTCTATAATATAAAACTGAAATTTAAATCATTCAACTCTGATAAAAGTACAAACCAGAAAATAAGGAATGTTTTTCAGTTAAATTAAGGGGTGGTTTACATCAGTTTTTTCTAATATTAAAAGCAATTATATTACGTAAAATATCAGTGGTCTCAAACTCAATTGCATGAGGGCCGAATACATTATCTGAAAACTGCTGACGGCCAAATATTTTTTTAAGGAAAATAAACACTTTTTTATTAAAAAGATAAATACATTTTAAATAAATTTTAAAGTTAGCTTACTAAATATTTATCAAAGCATACGTAAACAATAATAATAAATCACAACATTTATTTTCTATCTAAAATCTAATAGTTACACTTTTACACTTTGTAATTCAAATATATTGATTACTAAATATTGCATTTTTCACCTGGCATTCATTTTAAATAATTCTAACGTGTGTGTAATTAATCATTAAACAACTTAATGTAAACTGAAGAAATAAATAGATTATGAAAACTTTCTAAGTTTTTTAGAAAAATTTTTCCAAGAGGCGCAAATCTTGAGAATAAATAATGACAACTTAATCTCTTTCTCTTATTTAACAAAGTTTTCTTCGAGCGTAAATAAAAATACATGTATGTTTGCATGTAAATAATTATAAATTTTTATTATTCTTACTAAGGATTGGTAATTGATATAGTTTTAATTCTAATAAAGTTTGTAGCTCTGGAGAGATATTACTAGAAATTTTGTAAATGCTCATCGGTCATTCGGGCTCTTTTCTTTTTAATTTTTTACTGCGAAAAAACGCTATTCATATATTCCCGAGCAAAGCGATTATTCACAGTACAAAAGTTTGTAACTGAGTTTATTTAAGCTTTGACCCGCAAGAATAAAACTGAAGAAAATCTATACCTTCAAATTTCAGAATAAAATTTACATCACACTATAAATTAATTAGCTCCATTTATAAATTTTCTGTTGTGGGATTCAAATTAATTCTTAATGGTAATGAAAACAATGCAAATTCAGACTTCAAATAACTAAAATCTTAAAAATCTCTCAAAACCGCATTTGCAACAGATACATGTAAATGGCTGAAATGTATCCTCGAGCCCCGTGAAATTCCTTTTGGTGCCCCCGATTTGAGATCACTGCTTTACATAACGGTTTTCTTAATGTAACACTTATAACTGAAAACCTTTCACGTGTTCTTTTTAACATTACATGAGCGAATTTTCCAGTTGAAGCCCATTGGTCCATTTCAGAAAACACTCCCATGGTTGCGATACTTATGTGCATTTAAGAAACTAGCGACCGGTCACATTCGGGTCAGAAACAGTTGGCCTCTAGACGGAATGTATTGGGTTGGCAACTAAGTAATTGCGGATTTCACTCATAGATGGCTTCAGTTGAATTTTTAGGTTTGCAGACGTAGTAGAAATGTAAAACACATTTTGTTATTTGATAGTTGGCAATTCAGCTGTGAGTCAGTAAAAAAAAGTTTTTTGATCTGTTACGTAGTTTTCGTTTGGCGTTCGTTGAAAAGTGGAAAATCAAAAGGAACATTTTCGTCATATTTTGCTATTTTATTTCCGCAAAGGGAAAAACGCATCGCAAGCTCATAAAAAGTTATGTGCTGTTTATAGTGACGATGCCTTAAAAGAACGGCAGTGTCAAAATTGGTTTGCCAAATTTCGTTCTGGTGATTTTTCACTCAAAGATGAAAAACGCTCCGGTCGTCCAGTTGAAGTTGATGACGACCTAATCGAAGCAATAATCGATTCGGATCGTCACATTGTTGTACACGTGAGATTGCAGAGAAGCTTCATGTGTCACATACATGCATTGAAAATCACTTAAAACAACTCGGCTATGTTCAAAACTCGATACATGGGTTCCTCACGAACTGAAAGAAGCGCATTCAACGCAACGCATTAACGGCTGCGATTTGCTAAAGAAACGTAACGAAAATGATCCATTTTTAAAGCGACTGATAACTGGCAATGAAAAATGGGTTGTTTACAACAATATCGAGCGGAAAAGATCGTGGAGCAGGCCAGGTGAACCAACTCAAACAACATCAAAAGCTGATATTCATCAAAAGAAGGTTTTGTTATTAGTTTGGTGGGATTACAAAGGAATTGTCTACTTTGAACTCTTACCACCTGACCGAACGATCAATTCTGATGTCTATATTGAACGACTAACGAAATTAAACAATGCAGTTGAAGAAAAGCGGCCCGAATTGACAGATCGAAAAGGGGTTGTATTCCATCATGGCAATGCAAGGCCACACGCATCTTCGGTCACTCGTCAAAAATTATTGGAGGTTGGTTGGGATGTTTTGCCCCATCCACCATATAGGCCTGACCTTGCACCATCCGATTACTTTTTGTTTCGATCTTTACAAAACTCTTTGAATGGTAAAAATTTCAATAATGATGACTATGTCAAATCGTACCTGATTCAGTTTTTTGCTAATAAAAACCAGAAGTTTTATGAACGTGGGATTATGATGCTGCCTGAAAGATGGCAAAAGGCCATTGATCAAAATGGGCAACACGGTACGGAATAAAGTTATTTAGTTCCATGAAAAAATTGTCCTTGATTTTCTAAAAAAAATCCGCAATTACTTAGTTGCCAATCCATTAGTTCTCCATGAGACACAGTACTCACCTGATCTTGCTCCAACACATTTCTTTCTATTCTTGAATCTAAAACCAACCCCAAAAAGAGAACAAATTGCTAATATTCCAGATATTAAAAGCCATAAGACGAAGATGCAGTACCGAAGGAGGATTTTGTCTTTCCAATTGCAGGAACGTTAAAGTTGTCGCCAAATGTGCATTGCCAAATGACTGACTTTACTTCAAAGGAAATCAAACTTTTTTTTTCTTATTTGTATATAGCATTCAGCGAATTTTATTGTCATACAATGTACCGTATTTCCTCGCGTACCCCCCCCGCAGCTTTTTAGCGCTAGATTCTGAAAGTTTTTAAAATATTCGCATTATTTGTCTCTTCATTTATAGCACCGTAATTTTTATCTCTGAGAGTTAATTGGTAAACTATATTCCTTCAATTATTTTTATTTTTATTCAATGTATTCAATTTGCATTTGCCTTTTTGTATTAGTATTTAACACATTTTATTTTCTCTTGCGTTATTACTTGAAACGTACTTTATGCAGATTATTCATGAAGCTACCCGGACGTGGCAGGTGTTCTTACAATTGAGAAGCTTTCCTGACATGTGATTTCACATTATGTCCATTATTTACGTTCCAGCTCACTGTAGCTTTACCGACTGCTAATGTGTTCAATCTTTCGAAATCCGGATCTTTTATTCGCCCCCCCCCACAAGTCTCCTTGCTTCCTTCGATGTCCCTCTTGAGAACTGCAGATAAAGCGCTCTGGAGCCTTACAAGGTAACTGAGAGGACGGCTCAATATCTGTCAGATACTGTCACGTCAATATTATTATGTATTCTTATTGGAATATAGGTGTCTTTTAAACAAATAGTACTGAGACAGTTACCGGTAGTTTGCCCGTGACTACTTTTCATCTGTTATGCTCTTACGTCACCGCGTTCTACAGAAATTAAATGACTCTCCAAATTTTTCCCCGTCTCGATTTTCGGACATTAAAATTAGGAGGGATGATAAAATTATTAAGAAATATGCTTATTGCTCAGATTACTGAGGAACTGCAGCTTTAATTTGAAAGACAAACTGAAGATATTACGTCGCAGCGAATGGCAATAGATTTGAGAACTCACAATCTGCAAGTTCGCTAGAAGGATAACACGTGATAGGTCACATGGGAAGTAGACGCCAGACAGAATAACGTAACATAATTTAACAATATGAAAAAATGAGTAGACTAAGCTATAAATTTTCTAATGTTAGTAAACCAATTATTACGAAAATAGGATGCACAGCTCAAATTCAGAGCATATTCTCAAATCTGGACAACACAAAAGTGTAATGCCTCTTGCAATTTTGGACATCAACAATTGACACACAATTCCATCCATCCATTCCATCTACGGTTCAGACGCTATTAAAAGGAAAAGAAAACCACACAGACAACAACAGTCCGTAAATTTTAGAGGGCGGGGCCTTATTCCTCAAGGGCAGTGGAACGCGGAGTTCGAGATCGAGATAGTCAAGTCTATCAAGGAAAATGGACAATGGAAATTGCTGGCATCGTAATTCTTTTCTTCTTTATCACCTCTTCCGCAGATTAGAGTAGTCATTTACAACGTAATTTCTTCCGTTAGCATTGCCGTACGAAGACCTTGAGCAGAGTATTAAAATGCAGAGATTGAAGGATTAATGTCGCCAGCCTAAGAGCAGATGTCTTCGGGCCCACGCCCAAGAAATGACGGGTTTTCTTTCTCTAAGGTATTAGAAATGAATTATGAATTACTATATTTCACTATTATTGTAACTGCTTTCAGCTTTTAGCGTTTAAATTTCGCTATATAGATCTTTAAAATGATTTTCACCACAGGGAGCATTTGCATGGGGAAAAACAATAGCAGTTGTAATTCATAATGTTTCATTGTGTTTTATTAAGAAGTTATTATTAGTATGTAATTTTTTATTAAATAGTGAGGAATCTGTATGTAGGTATATTCGTAAGCTCCTCGCCCTGTGGAATAAGGCGTCATTCAGAGCCACCAGATTTTGAGCATATAATGGTCCTACATCCGAACATGTGTACATCAAGCCAGAATTTTGAATTTCGATTTTTTTTTAAATTTATTTCACATTTTGCGCGAACTTAATGAAATTTTGATAAACAAAATCAGAGCTTTAAAAGCTGCACTCCTTATTTGGCGACATTTCAACAGCGGAATGCATGCCGAACTCCCCACGGAGCATAGAAAAATATTCGAGAGAAATTTTTTTGTTCTTAAAGAAGACTCATCTATGTTTGATGAGGCTCTAAACTGACAGAATTATTGTAAATCTATGCCAAACGAAGTTTGCTTTTTTTGCCTAATTTTAAATGGTTGACTAAACTCAAAAACAAGCAATTTGGGGATTTAATCCCTTACTTGGTGACTTTTTTTAACATTTAACAATTTTTTATAATCTGTTTTAACTTTATTTGGCTATTTTATCTCTTATTTGGCGCCTTTAAACAATTTTGAAAAAATTATTCTATAATACATTTGGTGATATTAACCGAATGATTGATCACAATGAGCGATGTATTTTCCATGTTTTCGTGTACAAATGGGCAGAACTTCGGCAATTCGAAAATCATACCCGAATCATAAAATTAACCTCGATCACATTAAGCAGCATCAACTGTATATTTAAGTTTTAAAATGCTTTTCAACTTTTGATTGTACTCACTAATATCTGATCTGATCTTATGAAACGTATTTCCAAGCATATTCACGTAGACTCATAAAGACAATTGTCTTTACGTGATTTACCAAAAGGCCCCTTAATTCTATATTATTATATTCTATATTTATCTTATATTATATTCTATATTTATCTTCCCTCTATTGCTCCCTTTAATTTTAGCTTCTCAAATGAAGCTCTTATATGGCACCTTCTTCTGCCGTTATGATTATTAACGAACGACTATGAAACTGCTAGCCGTGTGAAAAAACGAAAAATATATACATTGCTACGAATGAATGCATTGACTTAGTAAGAATTAATTTTAATTCAATTTAAATAAGCTCATTATTTAATTACCTCTTCTCAGCTGCATCTGAGCAGCAGCTTTAAGAACCGAGCAATCATCAGGAAAGAATTCACATCACGTAAACTCTAATTACTAAATTTTTCATCCTGTTGTTGTAGCCAAGCATTTTACTTCGAAGTAATTCTTTAATGGCTTATTTCCTTTCCTGCATTATGTTCGAAATTTTAATGCAGAGTAGGCACAGAAGACTAAGAACTTTCTGTCCCTTTAGAATGAAAAAGAGCTAAGCCTAATTGGCTCCACTTTTGACACCGCCTTCATTCGCGCCCGAGCGATTTAAAACGCTGCACCTTGTTTAACTAACGAGTTAAAATCAAGGATATTGTACATTTTCGCACAAAATAAATATGCGATTTGGGATATTAGAAATGGCTTTAGCGAAGCATTTCCAAAAATTTTTAACATTTACTTGATGATGATACACTGTAGAGTTTTTATTTAACTTCAGAGCGGAAAACACCACACACACACACACACACACACAAAAAAAAAAAAAAAAAAAAAAAAAAAAAAAAAACCAGCAATTACGTGGATTAAGCTTACACCACAAAGACAAGCAGCAAGAAACAAGAAAATTCTTTACATTCTTCCTCATTTAAAGGGCGAAAAAGGGGACCTAATCAGCTATCATCCATCACATTTTATTTCGCGCACCACTTATAGAGTCATTAGGTTTATTTCAGAGCAAAAAACAACATAAACAAAGAAAAGAAAGAAAGAAAGAAAAGTCTGAAACGGTTCAGATTGTAACTATCGCCCAAAAGGAATTTTTAAAAGTTTAATGGGAATTATCAGAGGAGATTATCGACAGAGATGGTTGAGTTGGAATAGCGAAACATTTCAGAGAATATAAATAGCTTAGTTTATTCAGACTCAGTTGGAAGGACAAATATGTTACATTTTGCTGAATGGCAACAGACTCGAATGAAAAGGGAAACAACGCATTGGCAATGGACAATCCTTAATGGCAACTATGGATGTATATATTTTTATATTAACTATCGGACTGGCAAGAAATTAATTTCGGTTTTTTAGTGTGAAATAAAACTCAATTTTTTCTATTTAAAAATGAACGTTAATGAGTCATACATATTCCCATCTTTTCCCATCTTTCTGGTATTCATGATTCCGCACTCTTAGAACTTTTGGTCTTCATCAGCAAAAATCTCAGCCAAGTAAAATTTGAGATTATGGTTATTACTGAAATTTTTACCATTTAAGAAGTTTTATAAACTTCAAAATGAATGATAATCCGATGTGCAAAGTCGGGGCTATATGGGGGATGCAACATCACTTTCCAATCAAGCCCTAATAATTTCGTACGTGTTACTAAAGTTGTGTGAGGTCTCACAATGTCGTGGTGGAACACGATTCCTTTGCAATTTGCGAACTCTAGTCTTTTCTCTTTGACAACTTCCCGGAATTTCATTAGATCATGGCAGCAAACATCTGAGTTGATCGTCTGGTTGCTTGGAAGCAGCTCAAACACAGCACCTTTGTAATCCCATCAAACTGACAGCGTGGCCTTTTTCTGATTTTCTGATGCTTTCGATATGAGTTGTTCTGATTCATCATGTTTGGACCATGATATTTTTCGACTAATGTTACTGTAGACTATCCATTTTTAATCACTAGTGATAATTTGTTTCAAAAAAGAGTCGACTGCATTACGTTTAAAACGCGTATCGCAAATATTGATTCGTTGTTTCAAGTGAATTTCTTTAAATTGATGTGGAATACAAATATCGAGCTTCTTAATGAGTTCAAGATAACTGATTGTTGTATGTAATATATTTAAGCTTTTTGCAATCTCTCACACAGTTTATATGACGATTAGACTGAATCATGGTCTTAACTTTGTCATCATCAATTGCATAAGATCGGCTAAAGCGTTGGTCATCTTCAAGGGAAAATTCTCTGGAACGAAATTTTTTAAACCCTGTCTGTTACGAGTGCACGCATTCTGTTAAGCAACTGACACCATAAACTCCGAATGCCTCTTTGTAGGTCTCAGCCGCTTTCTAGCCTTTGTGAAAATAAAAAGAGTAAAATATGTCGAAAATGCTTATTCCCCCCCCACCCATATGTTAAAACTGACCGTAATCTAACAGGTGTAAGAAAAACTATATGAAATTTCTTTCGATAGTAACCTAAATGTGTCACCTGCCAAGTCTCAGAAGAAAAAAAATTGAGACTGACAGAAGACTAACAAACGAACATAGCGCAATTTATTTGTGAAAACCGAAATTACTTTCTCGCCAGTCCAAAAATTTAGCCCGCTAGTAATAATGATAATGTTACGGATTTCGTATTTATTTACCTATTTATTTAGAGTTGCAGTTAAAATTGCTTTATTTTCCCGTGCAACGCAGACGATTTTGAAGAGTACGCTACGTCGGAAAAGTAAAAATAAAAAAGGGCGTGCATTTAATATTTAATAGATAAATATCTCGTAATTGCTGTTGCCATCCACAAAAATGGAGAAAATAGGTTTTACCAGAATGTTCTAGTGAATAATTAAAAAGCTTATAAAAGCCGAATTAAAACACCTCAGCTCAGTTGCTATTGTTTTAAGTGAACTGTCTGTTTACTTAATGCTGTTATTGATTGTAGCGAATTCGTTGTGAGATTGAATTAGTTTCTCTGTTTTGAATTGAGTTCTGTTTAACGTTTGAGATACTATGATATTGTAAGAATATCTCTGAGGAAATATTTCAGCATTTTGTTTTATTTCTTGTGAAAAGAATAAATTTTATTACTTTTTTATCGACTTGTGCATACAATCCATTACAAACCCGTACGCACGCAACAATATCTTAGAAATGATGCCATTCTGGCTCATGGTGAGAAGGAGAGAGGAAATGGGGAGTAAAATTAACAACACCTGACAGTTGATAAAATTAAAACACGTATAATTTATATGTTTGAACGACAATTCTTATGAATATTTGCAGCATTAATGCAATAAATAAAAAAAATTTGATGGGGACATCAGACTTCCTTGTACGGCCTGTTAAATTGGACACAATTTTTATTGCACTTCATTTAATTATTTTAACTTAATTAAACCCTCCCTCAAACTGAAAATGATATCGAAAACTGCAAATTTTGAAATTAAATATCCTAATGAATTTTTTTCGTATGAGAGTCAAACATTTTGCATTTTTATTTTTTCATAACGATCCTAAAACTTTCTCTAATATTATAAGAACCGGGAGACCACATTAACAGTTAGATTTCGTTATTTGTCCAAAGTTAATTTCTTTTAAAATTTGGAATTGGAAAAACATGAATGTTTTCTTCATTTGGAATCTTTCTGTAATTGGAAGCATGTGACTACGACCAACGAATACGACAATAAAGGCCGGGTAAGGGTATATATATGTATATACACTGGTGAAATAAATTAAGAGAATTTTCATATTTGATCTACGATCTCCAGAACTACTGGACAGATTTTAATAAAATTTAGTGTGAATATAGGTTGATATAATACAAACAAAATAAACATTCAGCAGTTATAATAGACACACACATGTTCAGGTGTAACACTCATTGGAGTCTGAGGGTCTGAAACAGTGGTTGCAGAAGACACAAAAGAAATGGGTTAATAGGGAATATGGTGCTCCCTTACAGCCATATAGGCCTCGCAGCGTGATGTCATACTGCAAATAAGGCAGTTTATCAGTGCCCGTGGCAATCGGCCCCACTCATTCAGCAACGCTGTTTTAAGTTCTTGGATGGTCCTCGGAGGGGGTTACGAGTTTCAATTGCCCTACCCAGAGCGTCACAGACATGCTCTATAGGGTTGAGGTCTGGAGACCTACCAGACTGGCCAATCCATCCGGCGAATATCCTCACTCTGGAGAATTCGTCGACCAGAAGAGCTTTATGTGGCCTCGCGTTATCATTCTGTAAGAGGAACTCGGGGCCCATTACATCCCGGAAAAGGCAAAAATAAGGCTCCAAGACCTCATCCCTATACCTTAGACCAGTCATAGAGCCTCTGCCAAAGACGTGGCGAGGTGTGCGGCCATCCAACATGATGCCTGCCCAGACCATTACACCGCCACCGCTATAATTGTTGATTTCGTGTACATTGGAGGGTAAATAGCGGGTCCCTGGCTCTCTCCATACTAAAGTACTGCGAGAATAGGTGTTTAGGCTAAAACGAGATTGTCGGTGAACAGAACGGTTGCCCATTGCTCCGTATTCCAACCATTATGCTGCCTGCACCATGCTAATCGGACTCTCCCGTCCGTAGACTTGAGCGAAACGCGAAAAACCGTTCTTCTAGCAAACAACCTTCTCTCACTCAGTCTTTTGGAAACAGTCATTATTGTTACACGGATTCCTGTGACTGCATACAGGTCCCGAGAGAGTTGAGAAGCTGTAGCCCCGCCTCGCTAAAATGGACAAATAGCGATCGTCTCTGGCCGTCGTGGCTCTGGGACGATCTTGTCCAGGCTTTCTCTCGATGGATCCAATATTCTGGAACTGTTTCCATAGGTTACACACGATGCTGGGCGTTAAATTAAACTCTCTGCATATCTCGACTTACGATTGGCCTGCCTCTAGCCTCCCCACAATTCGCCACCTCATTCCATCATCTAAACGTTGGTGGTTACTCATTTTTACTGTTCAGATGTGAATTTAACCGATTGGTGCAAGATAACACCAAGAAATACGCCGAGGTGTGCTAGCGAACGCAATTCGTCTTACCCTCCACGGGCTTATAAAGCCTGTTTTTCAACTAGTTCTGACTACACACACGTGTACGCTTACGTATTTGACGTACAAGATTTGCATTTCTATCTAGAAGCAGTGGTTTTTCCTTCAGTTCTGTCCTTTTCATGCAATTCTCTTAATTTATTTTACCAGTGTACACTGGTGTGCAAAAATTAAGGACGAAGTCGAAAAATTAGCATATCAGCTGAACGAAGAGGCAGAGCGGACAGAAAGACCAATCAGGAGATTAAGTGAGGTGATGTACGGTAGCACATGCGCAGATATGCAGGTAGGTGTAATGGGGGAGTGTCTGAGTAGTATAAAGCATGTTGTCGGTGTAAGATCAGTATTTCTGGCAAAGAGATTGCACGCCGTATAGCAGTTAAAATCACACCGAGTTGCTGCCTCAGCAAGAAATGGCGAATAATCAATCTGTTAGACGACATCTGGATGCTTTTACCCGAGGTCGAATCATTGGAAAGTTGGAGGAAGGCCGCAGTGTGACAAGTGTGGCTGCAGAGTTCGGAATTGCTCACAGCATCGTTTCACGACTTTGGAGACAATTTCAAACTACAGGAACAGCTATCCGGGGGTTTAGTAGTGGTCGTCCACGAGGAACCACAGCCGCAGATGACAGGTATATTGCCTTACAGGCCAGAAGAAACAGGCGGCAGACAGCGGGAGAAATCGCTAGACACACGACACAGGCGACTGGACGACCGATATCGCGTTTTACCGTGGCCAGAAGACTGCACGGTGGTGGTCTGTTTGCACGACGCCCTGTACGGTGTGTACCTCTAACGCCTGCCCATCGGAGAAGGCGTTCTCTGTGGTGCCGGGAACACCGGAATTGGAGAGACAATGAATGGGGACGAGTACTCTTTACAGATGAGAGCAGATTTAGTCTGAGTTGCGATTCTAGACACATATACATCTGGACAGAGCGGGGAACACGCAATAACCCCTTCAACATCATCAAAAGGGACTGTTTTGGAGGTCGCGGAGTTCTCGTTCGAGCAGACATAATGCTTGGTACTTGGTAGCCGGACCGACCTTCATATCACCCAAAGAGGTTCGTCACCTGGGACTGCTATTGTAACGAGGTTCTTCTTCCTTACATGCGTCTTTCCACAAGGGCTATGGGTCCTCAGTTCCTCTTCTTGGACGACAACGCTCCACCTCATCGCACAGTTACTGTCGAAGAGCTGTTGGAGAGTGAAGCTATTGAACACACGGATTGGTCGGCAAGGTCCCTGGATCTAAATACCGTCTAGCATGTACGGAACTTACTAGGAAGACCCGTGGCAGGACGTAACTTATTGCCAGTAACGATTCCGAAACTGCGATTGGTGCTACAAGAGGAACGAGCAGCAGTGTCTCAACAGCTCATTAACAACCACATATCCAGCATGCACAAATGACGTGAAACCTGCCTAGCAGTCAGGGGAGATCATATTCCCTATTAAAGACCGGATGTTTCTTGCTGGACACCCATCACAGGGATGTTTCGGCCTTCAGTCGCATTGCGCTCCATGCTACTTTTTCAATAAAGCTTCTTTTTATCCCTCTGATTTCTCTTTTATTAAGTGTCGCTTACATTACTCACGTCCTTACGTATTGGGGATCTTACGGTATTAAATGTGTTGATTTGGAAAGCTTTTGTACAAAGTTATATTGAAAAAACCGTCTCGTCTTTAATTTGTGCACACCAGGGTATATCAATGTTTCTATTAAATTAAATATATTAATAAATCGCAGTAAATTGCCTAATACCTGTACAAAAGCTGGAAAGTAATAAAATAATAATTTATTTACTAATGGAGTATTGAGTATATTATCTCCTTTGAGAAAGCTAGTAGAACTCTAGTTGAATGAAGTAACTGAGAAGCATTTAAAAATGAATCTTGAAAGAAATTTTTAAAGGGAACATCAGATATGAATCATGAAAAAGTTGAAATTAGAAACTTTTAAACATGAAAATGTAATCAATAAACCAAGTAATTATCGTCATTGATCGGAAATTGCTTGACTTTTCAAGGGGAACAAACCAGTCTCGGATCAATTAAAAATAATTAAGAAATGAAAAGGTGTTTCGTCTTTTATTCAAGTAAGAATTATGATGTTAAACTGGAAGTTGAGTTTAAGCCAACTAGTTAGATTTTAAGTGAGATGAATTAAAGTAAAAGTAGTGTATAGAATTCATTATGAATATGGCAGTTCCGTTTAGCTTATAAATTTTGTTATATCGTGAGATATTGTTGCTAGACTGAGTAGAAGTAAACTTTTCTCTTTCACTTTTATATTTTAAAAAAGCGAAGTGCCCAACTAGATGTTACAGCAGTCCAATACAAAAAATTTCAATGTTCTATGGCTTATCGTTTTTGAGTTCTGCGAGATGCATACGTACGAAGAATCCATTTAAATCCATTTCACAATCCGTTTTGGCAAAAGCAGTCCTTTATTCTGTGTATATGTACAGGTGTCACCCAAAAAATTAATCAAATCCGATTCGAGAACCCACAAAATGGATCTTTCCGTTGAAATATGATATCCGAAATTTTTCGCTACTGCTTCTAATGCTTCCTTCATTTCGTACAAGGAAGTAAAAATATTTATAACTGAATATATAATATATAATGTATTCTAGTAAGAATTGTTTGGTTCCGATATTTGTTAATTTGTATTGAAGTGATATTTTTAGTATTTTGACAAAAAATATTCTCAAAATTACTACATTTCATTAATAGATATATCGCAGGAGGGGGGGGAGAGAAAGAGAGAGCAATCAAAAGCAGAAGGATGACTGAAATAATTCACGCTATGAAACTTACCGGAAAATTTATTTATTTTTTACCAGAATTCTGTGATATTAAGTACACAGAAATTTCATAAGTGGGTAATTCTGTGATATTAAGTAAGTAATTCTGTAATATTCATTTTCACAGAAATTTCATAAGTGGACATAAAATAAAACTAAGAGCAAATATTCTATCGAAAAATGTTGAAAAGATATTGCTGATGACCTACTTCCCGTGAGGCCCAGTGTATACGTTTCGAATTGATTAGTTACAGACTTGCTGACTCTGAGAAAAAATCTAGCCTAGAATACTGATTACCTAGATTTAACCCACTGCAACGTAATTAATCGGAATTCCTTTACCAATGACTAAGCTAAATGTGATCTGTATAAAAAGAAAGGCGAATAACTGCAGTTTCATTGGGCGTATATTACAGTTTACTCGAATGCAGCTATTATCAGTGCAAGAATTATACATAAAATATTTTTAATTAATTTAATAATTGTTTAATAATTATAATTTACTCTTGAAACCGCTTCAAGCTAGAACCAATAAAACAGTAATTTTGTGACAATATTGCATTTATCAATTTTTTTAATTTTTTTGTTGGAATCCCTAGAACCCTTTCTTTTTCCCTCCCTCTGGTGTTAGTGCATGTGTGTGGAAAGGATTCCCCCCCCCCACGAATTCGAATGTTAAGAAAACACTGTCAATGTATCGCTCTGTGCATCTTCTGTGGAAAACGAGTAGGAAATCATTATTTACTTTAGCAATTTAGTCACGAAAGCAGATTTGCTTCGTATTATTTCCGAAAAGCAATAATAATAATAATTGTTTATATTAAATACTTTTTCGTGTTAAATATTAATATTTATATTAAATATTTTAGACGATTAATTTTGTAATTCTCTTTGCACTCAAAAATTCTTTCGAACCCAAACCTTCCGCAAACACCGTTTCAAGAGCAGTAAATTTGCCAGCAGATGTTGCAAATGCTTATTAGAATACTTTGTCCAATGACCAGATACTCATTTTTTGAGCATTCATTAAGAATACTAAATTCCTATTGATCATTTCGTTGTTTTTTTATGTAGGGTGCACAGCAAGGAACGACTGATATTACACCCTGAACAAGGGGGATAAACAATCACAAATATGCATGCTTTCTTCGGGATAACCCTTACAAAATACCTTATAGAAATGTATAAAAATGCTCCAAGTTCTTCAGAGTGCTTTAAAATTATGGCCCAATTCTCTATAAATTAAGTCAGAGATCGTTTATAAAATTCTATAAAATTTTAGATATAGAGTCTATAGAGTTATGTATAGAAATGATACAGAGATATACGTAGATAGCCTGTAGTGATTCGTACAGAGATTCACTAAAAAATTATACACAGTTTCTAATCGTTCCAGGATATAATCTAATATAACGTGCATGAAATCAACTAATACAATTAATTCTACTGAAAACAGCAGATCTAATTTATAAAAATTTACTTCATCATTCTAAAAAATGCTAAGCTAGTTTCTTTGATTTAATTCTCTATAAAAGATCTTCCTGAATCTTTCAAGGATTGAGAAACATTCTAAAATCCACAAAATTTTCTTTCGGGACTTGACATGGAAAGGAGAAATACAAAATTTAAGAATATATATTTTTTTTTTTTCCTATAATGGAAATTTTCAATTTCGTTTTGATTTTAGAAAATATTTAAATTAATATAAATACATTTCAAATTATAGTTAAGTTTGATTAAAATTCAGAGACCATTTTCCTTACCATGGGTGCATATACAATAATTAAAAGCATTAATTGAAGGAATTAAAATTCTGTAATTAACAACATTAATTTATTTTTTTAATTAGTTTTACGATTTAAGATGATTTTACGCTTTTACAAAATTTAATTTTTGTGTTATTTCGTCCAACGTAATGGCAACCGGTTCCATTGACCATCATACCTTAGAGGGTGGCATGCTAATTAGAAGAAAATCAAACTTCTATTTTATACCGAGGAGCTCACCAGTGATCAAGTAGCTAAGGTCACTGAATACTGGTATTTCCGACCTGGGTTTGAAACCCAGGCGAACTGTGTAGCTGCATGGTTATTTTCCGAGTTTTTCTTCATACGTGACGTATACCAGTATACCTCAGTATACTATAGCCAGTATACCTCAGAGTAGCCATCGTATGCCATATTCAAGCAATGTAGCAGAGTACTGATTTTCATTAAAGTTATCAGTTGCATATATAGTAAAAATCCTCTGTTCTGATCTAGACAACTTTTCTTAAATTTTGCTGGGCTAACATAGTATTTTCTGGTTTGGTTGATTTGGTTATGGCAAAACACGCGAGGCATATCTGCCTAAGCGGATGCCTTCGAGGACATTTTCTAAGGCTCGTACACACGTTACATATGGCATAGTATTATTGACTGAACTCTCCCCCTCTATTCTAACGTATTTATTCATAAAGTTTATACGAATAGAATACGTTAGCATATAAAAATGCAGGTTTAATATATTTGAAAACACTGGAAAAAATCAAAATGTTTAATTTAATTATTTGTTTTCAAGCCGAGGATGGCAACGATTTGTTAAGCAATTTAAAAGGAACTGTAAGTTTTAAAACTTCGAGAAATAGGCAAGATGTTTTTATATTTCTAAAATTATGAATTTTAATATATTAACAATGCGATCAATAGGGTGATATAAGGCTTATTATTATGACGTAATTTCATGATTTGCCTACTGCGAACTGTTTTAATGTTAAGATATTGTGAGACAAATGAACATTAAAGCATGAGTTGTCTACTTTGGTTATTATTTATTGTCACTTTTGCTATTATTTCCAGCGCTGGCAGTGACATTAGCGTCTTCGTTAACATGGTTTAGAAAGGAGAAAACAAAAAGGAAAGCGAAGAGAAAAAAATGTGTGTGACTTGGAAGCATTCAGCTGATCAATGTTTACATTTACAAGAAACGTGTGCGAAAATTAGAGCAATCAAAAACAATCGGAGAGAGATCATCGAGCAATCAAAAAAATTTTAGTTCTGTCTATGCTTTTGACAAGTTAATATCAAAACTAAGCAGCTAAAGAAGTTTAAATTCCTCTTTGCCCTGGACGAGATAACATCAGTATTAACACATCAAAAAATTTAATCGAGACAGATGATTGGGGATTGGAAACGAAGGTTGAACTTTGGACAAAACGCAGGTAGTCGGTTGGTCATTTTAATTTAAAGCATTATTCGATTCGGTAGAGAATCGGGGGCTTACTAGTATGGTAATAAATAGCAATATTATAGCAAAAATGATCATATTTTAATCTTACAGTTAGTAGGACAGATGAATCTGCTCTATTGCTAATAGTTAAACAGCGCTATTAATTTAATTTATTATAGTCATAACTTATAATGTTGAACAATTAGTAGGCAAATACTATTGTCAAAAGTCGACTCGCCGTCCAACCGGTATAGTGGTTAACGTCGCTGACTGCCGTGCCGAAGGGCTCGGGTTCGAATCCCGGAGAAGGAATGGATGTTTGTAAATGTATAGTGTCGGTGCGGCATGGCGGCACTTTAAATATGCGGAGAGCCGAAAGTCCTCTCGTGTGGATTGGTGGGAGAGGAGAGGGATGGGAGACCTCTGGATTCCCTCTCCCGGGGTGCTCTCCCTCAAAATTGGGGGTGGAAAATAGAAATCCAACCTCTCTTCGGAGTAGGCTCTGGCAATCTTTCTTCCATGTGGTCATGGACACAACAACAACAAAAGTCGACTCAGAGTGCTAAAATCTCGTTCGATTAAATAGGGCATTGGAAGTAGTGATTGCATTACTGCTACCTCGTGCTAATTTGCAGTTTCGTGACACCGATATTTGATAAGGTAAAAAACCGGCATTAGCTATAAATAATGAAATTGTCAACAAACTATAATATAAAAATAATATAAAAAATAGATTTATCCCAAGAAGGAAACAAGACAAAAAACCAAGTTGTTAGAAGATGAAGGATTTCCAGGCAAATGTTCGGAGAAAGTACATTGTTCATTATTAACAGTGCCACCAACCAGCGTGGATGCAGAAACACCTTTTTCAGCTGCAGGTTATTTTGTGACCAAAAATACGTTCCAGGCTTAATGACAGCTCAATAGATGCATTAGGTATTTTGCGATGACAGTTCAAAAAGATGCAGTTAATAAATTAGTTGTTTTCTGACGATTAACAGATATTACATAACAACTACAAAACAAGGTTTTTATGTAATATATACTGTTCTTAATAATAATGCTCTATGTTTTGTTCCTTTATTCTATAAGGAAATGATTTATTTTTATATTACATTTCTTGTTTTTAATGTTACAAATTATTATTTTACTGCTGTTATTAGTAATATTTGATTAAAGCATTTGTTTCTTTATTTTATATCCGCACATAATAAAATTATTCATATTTTTAGAGTTTATGCATTTTTCATATAAAAGTAATAAATATGGAAAACAGCTGTTCTGTTGACTGAGAGGGAGAAAACTACATGGAAAAAAGTATGTAAAGTTTCGGTAATATATCATATTTTTGGATAACTTATGTCTGGGTTTTGATAACGTGATAAAGCTATTGCTTCTCTGAAACTCACGCCCTGTAATAAGCCCCTTGAATAATTTAAATACCCCCGAGGAAAGGGAAGTTCCCTGTTTGCGAGACGCTGTTCTAATGTACTATGCTGTAAAGATAAACCTAGCAAAAAATAATCCACCAGGGTGAACATAAATTTATCCACCTTTCAACGGAACCTTCTTTAGCGAGCTTTTTAATACAAGCAGAGATGGTCGACATTAATTTACAAAATGGAGTCGCCGAGTATAAACAACATCAGACACTGATGATGATCTTTGTTACTGGAGGAGGGTAATAAGTGATGAAATTTTAGTAGAGAACGGAATGTGCAAAAATTTCTAATGGAAAATGTAGCGCAGAGAATGAAACTAGACATTCTATCCGCAATAAATCTTAAAGCATGGATTACGTTCATCCCTTTCTTCGAGCTCAAGCTGATGTAGAAATTGTTTGGGATAATTTACGAAGTCTGGAAGAGAATTTAGATGTAATGAAGAGAAGGAGGGGTAGACTATTATTGAACATATTCTTAAATGGATTTTAAAACAATCTTCCTTGTAAAACAGCTTCGGTGTGCTACATGTTGACGTGTTTTTAATAAGGAAAAAAAAGAAAGAAAAAACAGATAGAAAACTGTTTCTATTTAAGGAAGGACTGACTAGTAGATTAGAATAATAGATAGAATGAATTAAGCATAAAAATTTATTCTTTCTGAGCTTATAAGGTATTCTCTCCCTCCTTCCAGCATGCCTTTGTGGTGGTAGCAGCCTCAGCGCGTATTTGAGAGGTCTAGGTTGGAGTCCGGCAATGCAATGCGCATTTTTCACGTCCAGTGCTTCAAAATAACCTAATGACCATACAAGCTTAAATTTAAATAATTAGAAACTATTTTTATTTATTTGTTCATCTGTTTCGAATTTTTCCGTACATGGAAAACTCGGCACCCGCAAATCTCCATATCTCATGATGTGTCGACTAATCACAATTTTATTGTACTGTAAATTATGCTAATTAAATAAAGTAATAAAAAATAAAATAGTGATATTGAATTATCATGCTTGGTTCATTAGATTTGTTTGTGCGATTTTTAGATTTATCGAGTATAAAACTTTCCCAAATAGGAGTACAGGAACCACGAGACAGCATCAAAAGTTAGATTTCATTATTTGTAAAAAAAATTTTATTTTTTTAAATTTGACATTTCCAAAACATGAATATTTTCGTCATTTAAAACAGTTTTGTAGTTGGAAGTACATGACTATAACCAACGATTGGAAAAACTAAAGGCCGGTAAGGGGGCGAGTATATATATATATATATTGTACAAAGTATATATATATATATATATAATGTTTCATAACAGTAAATTTTATTTAATTATTATTTAATTATTATTTAATTATTAATTAAATTTAAACAATTCATTGCGCCATTGCTGCAAGGAATGAAATTTAAATTATAGTAAACAGTAACTACTTAAAATAGTAAAACTATTTTAAGTAGTTACTGTTTACTATATATATATATATATACTTTGAGCTATGACTACAAAAACAGGATCCATTTATTAATTTCCATGAAAAACAGCAGTTAAAAAAATCAGATTCCCGGAGTAAATAAAAAAGAACAACTAATAACTTTTTGTATTGAAGTTTAATCCATCGTTACATTAATGAAACCCCCTCCCTCCGATATTCCTTTGGGAATCCTTTTATAATCTGAGCAAAGGCGGAGCTTCCAAAAAATGACGTCAGCCAATCCAGTTCACTTTAAATATTTCCAGAACATTCAATAACTATACGTGTAGAAAAAGCGGGAAAATCAACTTGACTACGGGGCTGTTGATTTAATTCCACGTACGTATCGTATTTTCAAATAAGAGATCGTCGCCATTAAAATGAAAAGAACATGCATTTAGAATTGCGACTGGGGAAACAACAAAAAGAAAAGACGAAAATTAAGTTAGGGTTTTAAGTGTATTTTTGACTATGGAATTTTATTATTACATATATATATATGTAAATTTATAATGAAGTTAAAGGTCGGAACGTAAATTAAATATAAATTTAGTTCCAAGAACTATAAAGGTCTACCTATTTCTATCTCTGGGAAATGGTTATTAAAAACGCGAACGAAGACGCGAACGAAGGAAACAAATTAACAGATGTTACGAAAAAAAATCATTTTTGAATCCAATTTACAGTCCTTTTCTAAAAGAAAAGTTCTTTATTCTGCTCGTATGTACAAACGTCATGCAAAAAAAAAAAAAAAAATCTGAAAGCATTTAGATTTTAGATTACGTCCAAAGGGATCTTACTTAATAATATGATAACTTTTCCGAACGAAACAAACATTAAACTAAACCCAATACGAACACAAAAACCAATCCAATATAATTCCAATAGTCAACCCAATACAATTAAAATAATCAATCCAGTACAGACCCATTAACCAACATAATACAATTCCAAAAATTCCAATAGCCAACCCAACGCAACTTCAATTACCAACAAAGAAACATAAGCACTAAATTGAAAAGTGAATCGGACATTTTTGTGAAACGACGCAAAACGCCCAAACGAAAGTAATAGTCCTTCGGGACTAAATCCCTTTGGACTAAAGAGTCCAAATGGATTCGAGAACCATCAAAATGGATATTCCCATTGAAATTTGATACCAGAAATTTCTCTCGATTACTGTGTTTCTTTTATTTCGTACAAGGAAGTAAAAAGCATAACAAAAGTATGTAGTTTTTGAAATCACTAGGTGATTTCTTTAAATACTTCATCTAGAATAAAAAGGCCTTTTTCTTATCAATTTAATTTCGTAAGGTAATTTAGAATCTAACTGTTCTGCCCCTGTCTCGATGATCCATCTAACTAACTACTATAAAACCCTAAAAAAATATTTCAAACAAAATATACCGTCCGCCTGTCCCTCTCTAGCTATGCCTTCTAGTTGTCCCCCTTTAAAGGTATTTCTACACCAAGAAGCTATAAAGTAGATAGAAAAAGCGTTAATCACAGCAATCCGAGTAAAGTAACCCTAAAATCCAAAATTCTTTTGCCTGTACACCGCTTAACAATATCTTTTTGTCTACCAAAGCATTCTATTTTAACAATATCCACACAAAACAAAACTACGCTGGATCTGACAGTGTTGGCGAAACTAGAGCTTAATGCAAGTCGCACTTTTATGACCCAAGCAATGATTAAGCGACCTGTGAAAAGTAAGGTCAAAGCGACAATGAAAAACCCAGACATAATAAAAACAATGACCCATACCACACACACGATTTTTTTTTTAATCCACCTCTTCTTATTTGACGGGACATTTTGTTCGGGAGTGTGTTGGCGGACTTAGCCATTTCACAGGCTTTTTGCAAAGCCGGGGACCCATTCGCTAGCCATGCGTGAGAGCAGAAACCTGTTTTTTTTTTCTTCTTCTTTCTTTCTTTACATTTTTCCCCGTTTGCCTGCTTTGCGGGAACAGGAGGGCAGGGTGGGCATTCGTCGGGCGGAAATGAAATCCACCGAACCTGCACGAAAGTTATGTGATCTGTGATAAAAACATCGGTTCGTTGTGTGTTTCAGCTTTGATGGCTATTTAGTACAGAGACTCGAGTTACAAATCAGAATCCGTGTTTCTTTAGTTCTGAATAGGAATGCTGAGCAAGCCTTTTCATTCTGTCAGAGTCGTGTTCTTTTTCGCACCAATAAGTGTCAGACAATGGGCTATGAACGCCTCTTAACTTCCTTCACCTTAGAATAAGCCCAGAAATAGCATCAACACAGTCAGTAGCAGTTGCCGTGCAGCAAGGCATTTCGAGTCCTAGTCGGGATTACACTTTTACAGTCCTCCCCCTCCGCTTAATGTGATTGTGTCCACTGCTATTTTGATAATATTAAACGATGACAAAAAAAAAAAATGCTTCCCATCAGATATAGAACTTAACTAATTTGACATAAATATAGCTATTTTAATTAGAATTGAAGTCATTAATAGTGCAATGTCTGCAAGTGTTATGCAAAAGTTCATATATGAACTGTTTATAATGTTTCTGGGAATTATTTGACCAAGGTTGCCTTTCTAATCCCACTAATCGAAGGGCATCTCTTATCTCAGCATTTAAAGAAATTCTACGCTTTCATCATAATCATCTTCACAATGTTTTTTATATGATGTGCTTGGATTTGTTTCAGAAAGCGACTGGCAGATTCCAGCTGCGTTATGCTGATTAGTTCAGCAGATCTTAAAACTGGAAAACAAATTCCTCTGCCCATGGTTGACTTAATCAATTTGGAAGAGAATACACCAATGTAAGATTTAAAATTAGGCAAAAAAGCAGTCTTAGTGTGGCTTATATTTTAAAATCTTAGTAACGCAAATTTATTTTGACCTTATTTGTTGACAGTATCTTTTGTTTGCCAATTTTACATCAGTTTAAAAAACTCACTATAGAATACCATGATAATATTAAATCGAATTGTTCATCGCATTTGGCGAAGTACTTTTTCATGTTTTGGCATGCAAACGGTCAGTTGCATAACAATATCCAAATGACAACATTAACTGCGATTACATTAAGCCATTTTTAATGTATGGCCAAGTGGAAGTGTACTTGAATGTACGTTTTATAATCAAGCACACACTAATTGACGAATCGTCTTAGAATTTTGCATATAAATAGTTTATGGATTCATTTGGTATATAGAACAACGCTTTGAATTTCAATCCGGTCTTCGAAAGATGCCGAAAAGTTCTACAATAAGTAGTTCTATAAGCAGAAAGATCCATGAATTTTTATAATCCGTAGCATTAAATAATGAAAAATCTGTTACACATAAATAATGAAAAATCTGTTACAACTCGAACGCGAAATGAGCGGAAGTTTCGCTTCTGCCAGTGGCAACAGAGAGTCGAAAAACAAACTTTAAAATGAGCGGTCGGTTACTCGGCTTCTCTTAATCGGCTTCGGTATACTCGGCTTCTCTTAATAGAATTTGATTCGAATGGGGACTTATCCCCGATCTTTTGATTTAAAATTAATCTTGAACCATGTAAATAGTGTAATATAATAGATGTGCGTAAATAAAAAGTCATTAGGACTTATTTTGAATTTGTGATTTGAGTTTGAATTGGATTTCGAAATCGAAAGCTCTCCCAAATAGATTCGTCTGCACTTTAGAATTCGTGGACTAGAAATAACATTTTAGTGGTGCCGAAACCCGGGACCTTTGGATTAGGATCTGGAAGATTTAGATGGATTACCTGTGAACAGGTAAAAAATTACTGTTTTCTTTGAAACTTTGAAAAAAAACTGAGTTTCAAGATTGCGATTTCTCAATTTTAAACACGGAACCTTTAGAAAATTAAAACAGAAACCTACGAATGAACGCAATAGCGTTACGAAATTAATTACAAAAATAGAAACTTTGTTATCAGAAAATATCGAAAACACAAACATTGAGGAATTGCAGGAAATGGATGAAATAATTCACGAAAGAGAAAACACGTTGAAAATATTGAATTCACAAATCGAAACTCAGTTAAATGATGCTAAAGAATTTGAAAAAGGTATTTCGGCAAGTCATAAATACACTCACTTCCAAAAGTTAGCACGAAGATGTAAAATGTAAAAACAATCAACAAATGCTGCTTCGATTGACACAACATTCGGCAGAAACGTAGCATATATATTTATGCATAAAACAAAATCAATAAGATTATACAACATCAAGATTAAGCAAAATCAAGATTATATACAGAAATGAAAACAATACTAAATTTTTGTAAGTTATCAGATAATGACATACTGGAGACTTAAACAGAATTTTGTATAAAGTGAAAATTAAACAGCATAAAATGAAAAAAAAAAAGGACATTAATAGCGTATGTGATCCCCCTCATCTGTATACAAAGTTTACACCTTGTGACCATGCTTTCAATTAGGTGGTCAACCACCGCAGAATTAAGCAATCGCCATTCTTCTTGTAGAGCAGTTTCCAGCTCAATAAGAGTGACGTTACAGCACGGCCAAGAGCATCCCAAAGATTTTCAATGGGATTAAGATCGGGCGAATATGCTGGCCACGCCATACGCGCAATCCCTTCGCTCTCCAGGTAGTCATCGACGATGCAGCTCTATGGGGATGTGCGTTATCGTCAATTAAAACAAAAGTAGGGCCAATTGCTGCAGCGTACAATCTTACAATGGGTTCTAGGACTTCATCTCGATACCGGACAGCCGTCAAAGAAACCCGTTTAAAGATGTGCAGGTCAGTGCGCTATCCTAATCAAATCCCTGCCCACACCATAATGCTTCCGCCTCGGAATGCGTGATGTTCGATGATTTTTTGGGAGTGATTGCGTGCTCGTTTTTCACGCCATATCCTTATATGCTTGTCATCGGGTTCCAGAGCAAATCTTGACTCATCAGTAAACGTGACATTGCCCCAGTCAGACACATTCCAATTGACATGTTCCCGGTACCACTGTAATCGTGCCCCTCTTGATTGGACGGATAGAGGAACACAAACTCGAGGTACCCGGGCGTACAGTCCATTCCTATGTAATCTTCGGCGTACAGTAGCTGCAGATATCGCCTTACCAATGGACGCTGTAACCATAGATGTCACAAGTGTGGAGGTCGCTCTGCGATTCCGCTTGGCTATATATCGATCTTCCGCGGAGGTTGTAACCCTTGGGCGACCGGCTACGGGCCTTCGGACAACTATCTGTGTGGTTTGGAATAGTTTCCATAAACATGAAATTACAGAATGATGAATGCCGAAGAAAAGAGCAACATCTGTGATCGACTGTCCTGCTTCAATGCGCCCCACAGCACGCCAGCTCTTAGAATCTTCCATTCGTCTTCTGGAAGTCATAGAAACACGTATGTCTTGAAAACAAATTGTACGAAAGTTTTAAACACCTTCTGTCAGCACTTACAATCAACTTCTGTAACCCTTCATAAAGCTGGCTTCTTATAAGACTGCTTTTTTGCATATTTCTTGACATGAAAGCGCGATTGGCTGTTACCTAACATATTTGCATACTTCCATATACCTCTGCAGCGAATTTTATCCTCTTCAATTCTGATTGGCTTCCGGAAATTAGCAGTTTCCTATCCGTGCTTAAGTTTTGGAAGTGAGTGTATAATGAACAAATTATGTCTGCAAAATTTAGAATTAAAATAAGGTTAAATAAATGTGTGAAATAAACATTCGAAGCTTAATTTATTTAGGTGTAACTTCGGGAATAATTTAGAATTAAAATAAGGTTAAATAAATGTAATGCAGATTCAAACTTAAGTGTGAAAAATGCATCAGATACCAATTCTTTGAACACATCTGTTTCTGGAATAACTTTATCGTCATTGACTATGATATTGCCGAAGTTAAATATTCTGAAATTTTCAGCAGATGCAGGAAAGTGGTTAGAACTTTTTAACAGTTTTCAAACTGCGATTGATCAAAATAAAACGTTAACCAAGATTGAAAAATTCGTATACTTGAAATCTTTATTGATCGGGCAAGCATATAATGTCGTTGAAGGATTTCAGTTAACCAAACAAAATTACGATTCTTGCTTAGAAATTTTAAAAGAACGCTTTGGTAAACCAGAGAAAATTATAAAATCACATATGAATAGTCTTTTGGAAATAGAACCAGTTAAAAATTCTAATTTAAAAATAGATTGCACGACGCTTATGAAATAAACATTCGAAGCTTAAGTAATTTAGGGTAACTTCGGGTTCATATGGATACTTGTTAAATTCGATATTATTGATATTATGGCCTCATGATTTGATTCACGAATATCACCGAAAGCGGGATCCAAAAGAGGAATCTGATGTTATGGGTTTAATTGCTTTCTTGAAAAAAGAAATTGAATGCCGCGAATAAACGTAGGCAGTTAACAAACCGGAACCGAAATCCGAAACATTTTGATAAACACAAAAGTAATTTTTAGTACACAAACAATATTAATTCTAAAGATAATTCCTCGACGGCTGCCGAATTATTAGCTCCTGTAAAAGAAAGCAAAAATAACACACATAATAGCGAAAAGTGTAATTTATTAAAAACGAAATTTATTAAAAATGCAGGGAAGGTGTTATTTATGTTTAACTAAAGGGCATAGATTATCAGATTGAGAAAAATTCTTGTGTATACTGCCATAAAAAATATAATGTAGCACTTTGTTACAAAAATGAGAAAACACCCGAAACATCGCTATCAAAAAGTGTAGATAATTCAGCGTGCAATCGTATTAACTGTGGAAAGAATAAAATATTTTTACAGACGGCGACAGTAAAACTTAAAAGTAGGTTACGTAATAAATTAATTCGTTGTTTATTTGACAGCGCTAGTCAACGCTCGTATATGCAGAAAAGACTATCTAAACAACTGGCATTAAAAGTCGTGGGAAGAGAAGAAATAATGAGTCACACTTTCGGATCTCAGGTGCCTAAGAAACATAATTGCGCGAGAGTAGAAGTAAAAATGAAAAGCATTTTTGATAACCAGGAATTAATTATTGAGGTTTTAGAAACTGATGAAATATCAAATGCTAAGCTAGACCATCCTCCCGGAAATATTAAGGAGGTGTTAAAAGATTGAGGAATAATTTTAGCGGATGTTGATCACGAATCTTTAGACAACAACAACGTATCTTTACTCATCGGCGCTGATAATTACTGGAAGTTAGTAAAGGGAAAAATTTAACGTTTGAACTCAAGATTAGTTTCAATGGAAACCAAAATGGATTGGATTTTAATGAGTTGTTTAAAGTTTAATCATTTAAGGATATAATTGAAAATTTGTAGAAATTAGATTTATTGGGCATTCGAGACCCTGTTGAAACAAAATGTAGAAAGAAAATGAAAGCTGAAAGAAAAAGGAATCATTTTAACGAAACTGTTACTTTTAAAGAGGGAAGATATGAGGTTCACTTGCCTTGGGTAATAGTAAAGGACCGTTCAGGTCAAAATTTCGATATCTCTAAGCAGCGCTTAAACAGTTTGACACATCGGTTGATACAAAAGGGCAAATTGGACGATTACGAAAATGTTTCCACAGATTGGTTAAATGATGGAGTTACAGAAGAAGTACCTGAAGACGAAATGAATAATCAGTGTCAGTATTTACCGCATAAAGGGGTATTCAAAGAAACTTCGACTACAAAACTGCGACCGGTATTTGATGCTTCCTGTAAAGACAAAAATTCTCGTTTACATAATGATTTTCTAAGAAAAGGTCCACATTTGTTGGAACAAATTATTCCTATAATGCTAAGCTTCCGCAAGCATAGACTAGGAGTTATTTCAGACATAAGAAAGACTTTTTTGCAAATGTCGATGAATAAGAATAATTGAGATTTCTTACGATTTTTATGGTGGAAAGACTTTGACAAGAAAGAACTTAAGAGTTTTTAGATATACACGCGTTGTTTTCGGATTGAATTGCAGTCCCTTTTTATTGGCTGCTGTATTAAGCCATCACATTGATCTGAATTCTTCTAAATATCCTGAAACAGCAGAAGATTTAAAAGAGTCATTCTATGTAGACAATTGCATCACATCTGTTCCTAATGAGGAGATGCTCAGTCGCTTCATCGAGGAATCAAAACAAATATTAAATTCTGCGTCATTCGATCTGAGAGGTTGGAAGCACACTTCTCTTTTTAAAATCTAAAGACAGTACAGAACCTACTCCAGTGTCGGGAATTTTGTGGGATAAGGAAGATGACAGCCTTTTCTGTGATGTGAAGACTGCTAAATCAGTGAATCTTACTAGAAGAATCATATTGTGTAATATAAAAGATGTGCGTAAACAAAAAGTCATTAAGACTTATTTTGAATTTGTGATTCGAGTTTGAATTGGATTTCGAAATCGAAAGCTCTCCCAAATAAATTCGTCTGCACTTTAGAATTCGTGAACTAGAAATAACAGTATGCCTGTATTTATTCTCCTTGCACTGTGGAAAAACGACAGCAAACACCCAATTTTTGAACACACGTAGTCCTACATTCGAACACGTGCAAACCCCTCTAAGATGGAACTTCTTTTAATTTTCTTCATGTTTTGCGTGAGCTTCATTAAATTTTGATTAACAAACTCGGCGGCTCGGATTCTGCCATTTGAAAGCAATGTGTTGCCATTCGGCAAAGCGTAAGACGTTTAAGGTTCAAATTAATAAAACTTTAAAATTAATTAAACTTTGTTATTTCAAAAGTAATTAAACTTTGACATTCTTTAAACTGATATGATTCATTAAAAAAAATTATTCGACCGGAATAGTGTCTCGTGCACAGGTACCCTGGTGACTTCAGCATTACAGTCCGAAATGAACAAACTTTGCAATTACATAAATGCCGAAAGAGCAAAGAAAAAATTAACCAAAAATTTTGAATCTTTTTTACAACTCCAACCAGGAAAAGTTCTTACAGGGGAAGATAACCGGAGCAAATCCTAATACCTTCAATACCTTCATCAGTCTGCATCCCAAATATAAATAGTACAGCAAATATTACAAAAAAAAAGCATATGACAACATTTAACACTTTTTTTTTAAGGTAATGAGTTGCGCGCGTGCATGCCGCGCGCATTTTGTTTCTCTTCACCTTTTCTAATATAAAATATAAGATTAGCGGGAGTATAAAGCTATCTGTGTGGTCTCTTTTTTTTTTTTTTTGTCCAAAGGGGCAATTTGCCCAGAAGGACTATTACTTTCGTTTTGGGATTTTACGTTGAAATGTCGTTTCGCTTTTCAAATTATTCCCACCAAATATTAGTGCCCTGTATTATATTTAAAGAAATTAAATAATGAAGAATCTGTATGTATTTTTCTCGCATTGTGATAAAACAACGGTCCCTACAGCCATCAAATTCTGAATAACGTAATCCTCCACCGAATATGGGAATTTGTTTTATTATCGATTTCATGTTTTGTTACGCATCAGCGAATTTTAGATTAAAAAACTCAACGATTTCAAAGCGAGCAACGGCAACATTGTACGGAAAAAAAAAAAAAAATCCCCAGTACACGAGGTTGTGCATCGTGAATTCTAAACATGTGCTCATTTTAAAATTATTTTGCGATATTGCTGTTGAATTGAATTTTAAGTGCGAAGAATATGATATTTAATAAACAAAGGTAAGATAAAAAACGTTAAAAAAAACGCTGCTCTGGGCGTAATGTAAAATCTGAAAACTTTCACATTTTTTTTTCCCCTCCAAATTTTAATGGATTGTTTCTTTTTGCAGTTAAAGATCTAGTAAGCAAGGAAAGAATTGGCAGATGTGTAAGCAAGATCGGATTACGACCTTCCAAAGAATTTTAAAAGATTTTGGTGCCTCCACATATGTTTAGGCCAGTTTTTTTCTTCATTCCTTCTCTCTCTCGGTTTTGGATTACCTGCACCATGCATTCCGTGGTAAAACCGACAGTGAGAAATATTTTGTACCTTTTTCCCTGTATACCTAAGGACCTTTCTGTGGTGCCCCTGATGTCCCAAGCACGTGCTTATATTGCTTAATGGTTTAACCGGCCATATGTTTAAGGTGTTTCATTTTAATTAACCAGTTATGATGATTTAAGCCTTTACTATAACTTCTTCTTTTCGTATTCCTCACCAGAATGCAAATTAGTTTTGTGTTCTGTGCATTTAATCTGAAAGTTCTGAATGTTTAAATCAGAGATTCTGCTAAACACGTTATGCTGTTTAGTTACTTCTCGCCAGCTCTGCTTAAAGTTATATTTCGGCTTTAGCGTCTCGATAGCCGATGTTTTAAAATACTCGCCGATAAAATTCTGAGCCAGCTTAAGTAATCTACTTTATATGTAGTTTTAGACTACGTTACCTACATCTGAAATGAACTGTCTGTTATGTTAATTTAAGTAACCGCAATTAGTGGAAATTTCGCCTGTTGAAGAAAAAAGGTTATTTTAATCTTCCTCAGTATTTTGTGAAGATATAGCGATAACTTACTATCAGTCCAATAGGGTTTCTAGGATTTTTAATTCTAACTTCGAGTTACAACGTTCTGCAGAAGCTTTATTATAATTTATGTCAAATACTATTTGAACGACAATACTCTTACGAATTTTGTATTATGTAAGTAATTTTAATGAAATTATAGGCGAAATCGTGGTTTATAACATGAAAATCTAAAGAACTTAAGTTTGCAGAAAGAGTAAGAATACGGGGGCAAGTCTAACACTGAGTAAATGGCTGTTTCGTTAAATTGGCGAGATATCGTCAAGAGCTGGCGATGGATTTGGCGACAAATAATCAAAAGGCGTCAAATTTGGCGGCCATCTGGCGACAGTTTTGTCCGGTCTATATGTAACTGTAATTGGTATAGTAATTGAATTACTGTAATAGATCTCTATATAACTGTACCTAGCCCTTATATGTAATTTAACCTTATATGCCTTCCAGTAATTTTGAGAGATGGAAGGTACTAGCGATTTCTGGAGAAAAAACTAGCCCAGAGACAGCATCAACTCTAAGTGTTTTTAGTTCAGAATTAGATTTCCGTCCGAACTTCACTGTTTACATACGCTTTGCATTGCATTTTGTTTAACGTTGTTATTAGTTTGAAGGGGTAACTACCGATTGTGATCCGTTATGTTGAGAAGAACTGCACGAATACTTTTGTGAAAAGTTCCAGAACCGTGAAATGTTTCTTTCGGGAGAATAAATTTTATCAAGTTACCACTGGTTCTGCGTGCATTCAACGCGTTACGAACACGTACGCACGCAACAATACTAAATTTCAGTTTCGATTGCTTACAAGCAGTGGTGAACATTCAACTATCGGTGCTCGGGGGTATTCTCCCTGAGCCTCCGTTACGGCTCATTATTGATCGAAGAGAGCTCTTAATCAACTTCAGCTTTGAAAAGCTTGTCTCGCAAGAAGCAACTGAAACACGCTCTATCCAAAAACCCTTTTAGTGCCAAATATAAGTTAAGAACCGATTCCTGGAAATCCAGTTCCACGATAAACTTCAGCATTTTCAGTGCACACCCCTCGAAGTCAACTTCGGAAGTTTCTCAATTTGTTTCAACAAGATGCAATGAATAAACGGGTGCAAATTTTTTAGATACATTTTTGAAATAAACAGCACTTTTTTACGTAATCATCCTGCCATAAAACAAAACTGTTTCTTTATATTTTCCTATGCACAGGTATATATAAATTAAAAAATAAGGTTCTTTGAAAGCTAGGGGCGGTGCTCTCCCTACCCATCGATACGCCACTGCGTACAAGAACTACATTCATAAAATCCATTAACTTACCGAAATATTACCTTTTCAAATGATGCTTCGTATGACGTCACTTCCGGTAGTTTAGGTTGGCCGATTACCACCCGTCACTAAAAAATGCTCACGTGCTATTTGCTGTTAGGGCGGCTATAAACAATAGTTATACCTCTACCACCACTGACGAAGGGCCTCTGCAGTACACTTTGGCAGTTAGTTTTTCTCCAGCCTTTGTTTACTGCAATTTTCTATTCATACGTTAACACCATGATTTCACTGATTTCTTCTCATATATTTGTCTAATATTTCAGTGCGTACTTGAAGTTTAAAGCACATTACGTGCACTTAAAGGCGTTTAAACTCAGATGTTCCATTGCAATTTCAAAAATGCTTTTCTGTTTACAACAAAAACAATCAAGAAAAAATTTGAAACACTTCAGATTTTAACTGTCACCTAAACGGGTCTGTTAAGGCCTTTTATGTTCTTGCTGAGATCACAGTCTACCAGTCTTCTTTCGCACTCCCTACTGCTAATATTTTTTTTTCTGAGAATCGTTTTTTTTTTTTTCGTAATTACGCTCTGTACAATTCAACAGCTAAATCACAAAAAATTTTAAAAGCAGCATAGTAACATACATTTAAAGAATTCCCAACATAAGTTTTAGAATTCAAAGTGTGTTTACAATGCATTAAAGAGTGTTGGTACACATTTTTCTAATTTTCTCAGTCTTTTCTCATTTTATCACAGAAATGTTTAAATTTCTTTCTAAGATGGCTTATAATTTTTTTATTATTACTATTAAAGCTGTTAACTTTAAATACCATGGTTTTCAGACTTACGCCATATGAAATTCAATTCAACAGCAAAATCGCAAAATATTTAAAAACAGTATATCTTTAGAATTTCCGATAGAAAGTCTCACGCGCTGGAGAAATTTTTTTTTTATTTCGTACAGTGTTGCCACTGCTTGCTTTAAAATCGTGGAGTTTGTTAATAAAAAATTCATTAAATTTTACAAAGTAAGAAATAAATAATATATAACGTTGTCGTAAAAATACTGAATATTTTTTAATTAGGTAAATTATAAATTTAACGTATTTTTATTATTTAAATTAATCCGATTCAAAAGTAAGAAACGAATATTCTTAAGAATTACATCTATAGCTTTCAAATAGCTTAGCTTGTTCATCCACAACAGACAGATTCAGTTTGAAAGAAAATAGCTTACATTTTGCGGAATGGAAACAGACTCGAATGAGCAGTGAAATGACGCATTTATAGTGATTCGACACAAAATCCCATTTAGAATCTAATATCCCCCTTTGGGTTAACAATACGTCCAGCCCTCTTTTTACATTTGTGCTGCTTTGTGTCGTAAATCGAATCTACGTAAAACGAGCATAATTATTTCACATGAATGAGTTGCAATAGTATGTGCAAAAATATCTTCTGTGTTACACCTAGATCCTAAAATCTTTTGTTGCGTAAGTAATCTATGCATCTATGCCCATGTTAAAATTTTACAACTAAAATTAATATTAAAAAAAAGTACCCCAAAATTCTAAAAATCTTTAGGTTTTAAGCTACGACAACCTTCAGACAAATCTCATTGATTTCAAACCGTTTGGTAAG